>JBAMIE010175404.1:0-14222 GCA_037177295.1 Kaempferia parviflora | reverse complement strand
CTGCGGATTTAAATTACTCGTATATATGTCCAAGAGTACAATACTCTTAATATGTTATGATTTGGCCAAAGACTTTGAGTAACAATTCCAACAAGTGGTCATAGGGTATACGTCTCTTTGTAAGGAGTGGTGAATACTTTGTTAGCTATTTAAACATCTTGGAGCATTTTGACTTATATCTAATCATCCCAGGGTCACACCTCAAAGGATATATTTGTTTAAGATGTCAAAGTATAAGTCTTCATACCAAGTTGACTTGAATACCTCAAGTCGAAGGAAACTCACACTTAAGCTGCGGTAAGAGTTTTATTGACATATTCATATATGTAAAGAATCATATGAAGTCTTACAGCATGTCACTACAATGATCTAATTACCATAACTAGCATCCATATTTAACTCTCGGCATCTCAATGTCTTCAGACAATGAGGAACAGCTGCTTTGTAAGACTAAGTAGTAGAATCCGTGCTAGTCTCACAGAATCAATGATGTCTAAATATATTAATTCGTTGACTAAGATAAATTTCAATGCATTCATAATTACACATATAGAGATGTTCATTAATTATGATTTAATCACAAGTTCTCTCATACTATTCTGATGCAATAAATTAATTATTCGGATGCAATAAATTAAGTGAGAACAGGAAGGGTGCCACTTATCCCAGGGTATTTAAAATGATACATTCGGAAGTATAAACAAGCTTAGGATTAGGATTTTGTATATAGAAATCATGAAGTTGGAAACGATTGTTCGCAAAAAGGGTTAGGTGCGTGCCAACAAAGAATGCGAGGGATTTAGGGCTTCGAGAGATCGAAACCCCTAGAACTTTAAACTACCCTGCCGGACGTCCTATAATGTAAATCCTAAATGTACTTACTTTTGGAGATGATGGAGAAAAAACTTGATTCACATTACCTGATATGAAAGTGAATTGCACGAGCTATGAGAGAAAAGAAGAAACCAATGTGAAGAGCTGTTGATGGGTCAACAAAGACGGCTCGCCGACTGCAGGGAAGCTTGGCATTAGCATTAATTTCCTGCAGCGTTGATATGAGAATAGGATTTTGTGGTCGATGAAACTGAAGGAAGAAAAAACTCACGTGGGATGTCATACAGATCTGAACCACTCATAACCTTTTTCAATTTCTAAATTGTGGTTATGAGAGGAAAGTTAGTAACAGCTGATATTAATTAAATTTAAATTATATATATACTATTTTTAATTTAATAAACCTAATCGATTAAATCAAAATCGAATAAACAAAAAATTGAGCTAACCGAATCGATTAAACTTTTTAATTATAACTGAATAAATCGTATTGATAAGACATCGATTAATTCGGTCAAAAATTAGATTAACTAAATTTTTATACAAGTCTCCCCTCTCGAAGATATGCCTCCCTTTGTTGGATGGTCGGAAATGTGAGATGAAAAACAAAGACGTCGGGTAAAATTCATGACCGGAGCCATACCATGCCACAAAATGCGAACAAGAACAAAGAAAGAAAGGAAGGTGGGCCGTGGGCATTACATTAAAGGGTCTCTGATCTTAGTTGCTGTTCAAATCCAAACTTAGCAATGGAGACACAAACGTCTATGGCATCAGAAAGTATAGCACACCTCCCGGCATCGTATTCAACCTTGGTTGTCAAAGCCAAAAAGGGCGTTAGGCAAAAGCAAAGAGTAGAGTGAGAGTAATAGGATCCTCCCGAGGGTGTCCCTCCTAGCACCGCATCCGATCTTAGTTGTTGAAGCCACGGGTGACAAGGGCATCAGATAGAAACGAGGAGGAGCCGCTACAGGAGAAGTGTTTACCAATTTAGGGATTTAAAGTTTGCTGTATTCCATTTAATCAAATTAAAAATTTAAAATCGAAATTAAACTTAATTATCTGAAATAATTAATATAAAAAAAATCATTTAACAAAACTTTTACTCAACCTAATTGAATTAAAAAAATTATTATTATCTACCGAACCGAGTGGCATTTTAATAATTAGGGGTGCCCTTCTCATGAATTACCCGAGTGTAATCTAACAACCCGGGTGGCATCCCTATTGCGTTGGCTTCGATCGGACTTTCTCCCATCTCTCTCTCTCTCTCTCTCAAAATGGGGTACCTCTCCTGCCGCGCCGACTCCTCGATCGCCACCTGCCGCTCCATCTCCGCCACCTCCACCGTCACTACCTCTCAGAAGCCCCAAATAAAGAAAGGCCCGAAGAAGTCCCAGCAGATCCCCGATCTCGATCCCGGCGGCAACTTAACGCACATCCGCCAATTCGACTACCAGGAGCTTGAATCTGCCACCGGAAACTTCTCCGACGAAGCCCTCCTCGGACGTGGAAGCCACGGAACGGTCTATAAGGCGGTTCTCCGATGCGGTCGTCCCGTCGCGGTCAAGCGCCCCTCCCGCCGCCATTTCCACCTTTCCTCTCCCTCGCCCCCTCCCGCAGCTGCCGCCGTCCCCACACGCGACGAAGTTGAGAACGAGATCGAGATCCTGTGCGGCATCCGCAGCCCGCGGCTCGTCAACCTAATCGGCTTCACCCCTTCCACCCCCGACTGCAAGGAGCGGCTCCTGGTGGTGGAATTCATGCCCAATGGTACGCTCTACGACCTTCTTCACTCGAATCCTCATCCGCCTGGCTGGACTCGTCGCCTCCGACTCGCGCTTCAGACGGCCAAAGCCCTCAACACTCTCCACTCCGTTCACCCGCCTGTCATCCACCGCGACGTCAAGTCGGCAAATGTACTGATCGATCAGGACTTCAATGCTCGGCTCGGGGATTTCGGTCTCGCCCTCCGCGACCAAGACAATGCTAAATTCCCCTCGTCCCGCTCGACTCCGCCCGCTGGCACGCTTGGCTACCTCGACCCTTCCTACGTCACTCCCGAGAACTTGAGCACCAAAACAGACGTCTTTAGCTTCGGGATCTTGCTTCTTGAGATAATGAGCGGCCGGAAGGCAATCGATGTCGCCTACTCTCCGCCTTCGGTGGTGGAGTGGGCCGTCCCCTTGTTGAGAAAAGGGAAGGTAGCCACGCTTTTTGATCCTAGGATTGCACCGCCCAAAGATCCGGTGGCGAGGAAGCAGCTGGCTTCCCTGGCTGCGACCTGCGTAAGGTCCTACAAGGAGATGCGGCCTTCCATGCAGGAAGTGGTGGAGCAGCTCAAGGTGTTGAGCAAGACAGTCCCTTCTAGAGCATGGAATGCTCTCTCGGTTGGCAACCCATGCTCGGTGGTTGATGTGGAGAGGACCCTTACCAAACTGAATGCTAGTAGCAGCCTGAATAAGCCTGAAATTTCGGGTTCGTGTTCTAGTATCCTTGCAGACCAGGAGCCAATTTTCAAGGATGAAGATCATCTACCTGTTGTGGTAAAGAAACCTCCAGTGTTTCTGAAACAATCTCCTTCTTTAAGAGCAAGGGATGTTCTCTCTGACAAGACAAAAGGAAGTATAAATCTGCTGGATCTCATGGCTCAACCTAATGCACCACTAGTTAAGGAATTGACACCGTCTGTTAGCGCTAACAATAGTTCAACTATCAGCAGGGCTAGGACCTTGCGAGTTGTTCATGATTTCCATGAGACTGATGCAATTTTTCAGTTGAGGAACCCAAGTATGACAAGGAACCAATTAAGACCCTTCTTCTCATCCAATCTATCTATCAATCCAAAGAATAGATTGGATGAGAAGGCTTGTGATCAGACTAAAGGTTGCATTTAACCTCAGTTGGTTTGTCACAGACCATGTTTGTTGTATTCAATATGTACTATTGTTGGATTATCATTTTTTTCACTAGGAAGAAAACATATTCTTCTTTTCTTATGTTGCTTGCGATTACAACTGCACAGGTGTAGGGATTGTTTTTCTGTATGTGCATTCTGGTTGTTAAAATTTGAATTCTACACCTATTTCTATTATCTGTTCCACAATTTGTTGATAAACAACTCACATTTGATACTCTTATTAGTTACCTTGATTCAATCACTATCATTGTAGAGAACTTCCTCTAGATTTTCTGTAACTAGTTTGTTTGCTGATTTATGGTCTAAAAATATGCTTTAGTTGTGCCTAGTTACTTGACTGGTAATTCTCATTCCATGTGTAGTATGGCTTTTAAACTATTTTTGTCAATTCAGAAGTTGTAATTTGTCAAAGTATGGCTTCCAACTCAACTGCTTACTGTTAATAACTGAAATCAATATTTTTTTCTGCTTCATTGAACTGCCCCTGTTCAAACATATATTTATAGTCTGCATTCTGTTTACAAGTTATAATTGAAGTGTCAATTACTATTTGTTTTTTAAGTTTAAACTCATGTCTTCTAGTTTAGAGCGCCTTCCAAGTATGCTAGATTACTAATTGGTGTAAGTAGGCGTGATTTATAACCTACTTGCATGTTTTTGTAAATCTGAAAAGTTTTCTAATCCATTGTGTAACTGCCCCAAGCTAGGTTTGTTGAACTTCTAATTGATCTTTAGTGAGTGTGAGGATAGAAATCCCCAGCCTGAGAGTTGCTCCCTAAATCACCTACTCAAGCTTCTCCTGGTGATCGGGCAGCTTCAAGAATAAAAAACCTAAGATGAATTGGTTGGTTGAAGGTTTTTTAAATTTGCTTTAATCTGTTTTCTACACTAATCTTCATTTTTAGTTTGCTAGTTCCATTGTAAGTATAACTTGCTGCCATGATTAGTAAGTCAAATGACTCATGACTGCTGTATTTACCCTTGTAATCTAGTTGTGGGATCTAAGCTTGAGTTCATGAGGTGCAGTTGCCCTAAAATTTGTTCGTTTGCATCCTAACATGAATCCCTAGGTCTTGGATGGGGTATGTTACTCCTTCAGGTGAATTTATTGTCTTCCCTGTGCATCTTACATTCTTTTACCTAGTCTGCTAATTGGTATGAAAGCTAGGTTACTTGGACCCAATTGTTCTATTCATCGAACCATCATGTTTGACTTGGCTATTTAATCAGCTGACTTGCTCCAATCAACTAATGCACACATCTAATCAATTGAATTCAATCGTTATCAACCTTAGAGAGAGTAGAAGAATGGTAAGAAATCTCTATCCTCCTGAGATAACAAGCACCCCATCCAGCTTCCACATAATTGTTGCATTCATTGTATTTAATAGTATTAAAGTCCCTTCAGGATAGTCCAATGGAAATTATGTACCGAGGCACTCCATTTTCCAAGGGCATACCAAAACCACTCATTACCTTCAACATCCACGTTTGCTGACCTGTTTTTTGTTCTCTTCTTTCCGACTAGAGCCATCCATCCAACTTGTTGACCATGACTTTGAAATCGAAAGATGTTTTGGTTAACCATGGTCCACCACCCTGTAGCAATCCTCTCATGCCTTCCTGTTCAAATTTTAACATGAAGAAGCCATCCAGTAGGTTGCAAAATACATAAGGGCAAGGGTTACAGTAGGTGTCCACAGTATGTTAGTCCAACTGTAGAATCTGAGAAAAATACCCACCAAGAACTTCCGAAGGTTCCCCTTCCACAGCCAACTCCTCTCCAGAAAGTGCCCAGCTGTGACTTGCGAGCAGAAAATTCAACATTGTGGATTGAGCATTCGACTCCCATGTCCGCATTGTGGCTAATAAGCCACAACAGTGAGTGGATGGATCAAACTGACCCTAGGCCACCCACACAAACCAACGAATTACATCCAAATGGCTAGTTTGTTCATGCTGTCACTAATCAATAGCATTTGAACCTATGCCGACTCAATCATACAGGCATAGTATAGAAGCTCAATGAGAATCATTGTGCAAAAAAAACAGTGTCTCGTCTTCCTTGCGGATGCAAGATATGGCCATCCTCTAATTTTAACCCGATCGAATACAACACAAACAAGATTGAAAATGTGTTCAAAAGTGGGTTAAAGATAATTGTACTGTCATGTTATGTTCCTCCCTCAAAACAAAGTTTAATACTACAGCTAGGATGAGCTGAATACCTGGATTACTAAAAAAAAATTGATACCGAAGCTAGGAAAGTTGCCAACGGAAATAAATTGCTTGTGAAGCTCCAGCTTCCACCATCGCCCATTTCCACATATATTATTCTGCTTATACCTGCTGCAAATATAACCAATTTTAATTTATCTCAGTATTAAGAACATGAATATAAAGTGTACAACTCACATCAACTTGAAGTTCCAGCATCGCTTATGTAGTAATAGAAGTACCAAAATTAAAAGCATAAACACTACGAAGCTTGGTGCAGTCTATGACTGCAGTCCATGCGTTGACTGACCAAACTGTTTATGAGTATGTGCAAAGAGGACGCAAGAAGTGTAGGAAAAATAATTATATGCAACAGGCTAATGTGACAGAAATATAGGAAGATGTAGATTCTTGAGGATGTAAATGAGTTGTCTGACCCACACATTAGGATCCGATCGCTTGGATGGAATATACGAGGAAGAGTGTGTGTATATATGATGAAGCTCCCTATGTAATGTTGAGCCTTTCCTTTTGGCTTAAGAAGGAGGATGTTGGACTATGGGCTTGCCTAACTAAACATATTGTCAAATATAAAAAACGAGAAGATTGTTGGTGCAATTGACCTATGGTAAAGGTTAACCAAGTTCGAGTTGGCTCGAGTTGAATTTTGATGATTGAACAATATGTTTGATGTGAGAGTCAGTCTACGTGGGTGAGGTTGGAAGTCCAACAAGGAGTTGGTAATGATGAAGTCCAAATCAATCACTAGGCGAAGTCCAAGTGCGTCATGAAAGAGTGAACACTTGGCATGAGACATGAAGTCCAAGTGGGTCAAAGCTAACTAGGCACTTGACAATGAGAAAAGTCTAAACAAGCAAGGAGGATCGAATGTTTAACAATGGAAAAGTCCTCAAGGTTGATCAGATATTAGGCACTTGATGACAAGTCCTAGCAGATTAAAGTTGACTAGATGCTAGACAATGCATGTCGAGGTTGACCGAATACTAGACAAAGGTGAAATTCCTTCATGTCAAGGTTGACCGAATGCTAGGAAACGATGAAATTTGAGCTGGTCAAAGTTGATAGGATGTTAGGCAAGGAAAGTTCCGATAGGCCAAAATTGATTGGATATTACACATCTTATCCTCGCCTTTGAAAATCAAATTTTAAGTCGCTCTATTGCCCAGCATGGCTTGAACCTCTTTGTTATTAATGGTTGTGCTTACGAACATAAGGCCCTTCTTGGTTAGGGAAAGGAGTTGAAGGCTTTAGACTTGAAAGCATCAAGTATTTAAGCGATCTTATGTCGACTTGGGACCCTTCGTCATGGGATTGGATTTTTCATGTTGACTCATTATGGTATTGAGGGTCTTGCACTTCATGCGATCCCTCATCCAATGTGAACTGTCATAAATAAGGCAAGGTATTTTAGGAGACTTGTCTTTGATATGTCCATCTTGTCACCATCGCTAGACTTGCAATCCTTATGCTCGCTCTTGTCTCCCCCACCTTTGCCTAGTCGTTTTTTTTTTTTTTTTTTTTTGCTTGATCAGGAAAAGTAATAGGTCAGTGATAGAAGCTTCAAGATCCTTTACACCTCGTCTCTCCAACTCTACATGTGCCCAGTCCTTTAAAAAGTCCATGAAGTAGAAAAGAGAATTTTTGGACATGTCATTAATCTCTAATAGCAACCCAAAAAAACACTCCTTAAGACAATCTGTAACATTGCCCATTTGCTTCAGTTATCATAAACCATATGGCTCCTTCTTGGTGTCAATTGGATTGAATTGCTTCTTTAGTTCCCACTTGAAAGCCTTCCAAGTGACTATTGAGTGAAGACTTTGACTCTTGTCGCCAAACTTACAACACCACAGTTGCACAACATCTTATAGGTAGACGGATGCACCATTGATCCTCGACACATCATCCGTATGCCCTTGAAATAGAAAAGCTATCAAAATTGTACAAGAAACTATCAGCCTCTTTGGCATTGCAGGCGCCCTTGTAGAAGGTTGTTTTTAGCATTAGGATAGCCTTCATGTTGTTGGCACTTGAACACCTCGAGCTACTCTCATATGTTTGCTTGTGACCCTCATGTGTGCGTGCTTCCATTTCTACTTGTAAATCCCACAGCTCTCGCTTCACGAACAATGAAAGTTCAGTGAGCTCCTGAGTGACGGCTTTCATATCCACAAGGTAAGCATTCTTGTAATCAAGGATGACCTTCCTGATGCCAACACCTAAATCACTACACTCCGTCTCGGCACCATCTAGACGGTTAGTGAGATCCCTATAATAGACTGGAAAAATCTTCCTCTGAGCCTTTAAAACTAATCTCCTCTATGGTGGATTGCACCCTGGAGATAACTTGCTCTAAGATAGCAACCCAAGCTTTAATAGCATCCACCTTAGTTGTCTTAGCCATGTCACATCTACCTTATGTGCATTGCTCCTCTAGTACACAAGATGAGATTGATTTCTCAAGGCCTCAATGTCTAACACTTGCTCTAAGCACAATACTTAGATATCAGATGGTGGGAACCTAGCTTTCATACCAATTATAACGGACTTAGTTTTAGCGCCACTCGCATGTGCGAAGACAATTTATTCATGTACACTTGCTAAGTAAGCACAGTTGCTAGAGACACAAAAAAAGCTAAGAGAGATTGAGAGAGTTTAAAAGATTAGTAAGTAAACAGGACTTAATATTCTTAGAATGATTACAAGTAAAGAAAAAAGAGAGATTTCTAGGCATCCTTCACCCAAATGGATAAATGGGATCAGCGGTGTACATTATGCCTAAAAAACTCCTACAAATTATCTAGATATTTTCATAAGGAGAAGATTTTTTTTTTAAAAAAAAAAAGACAAATGATCTCAAGAGAGAGTCAGAGTCTAGAAGAAAGACTATGGACCAAGATGGTGAGCTAAAGAGTCGATCAAGAATCTCTCTAGGCATGAAATTTGGAGCCAAAGAACACTAATTGATAACACGAAAAGTGAATTCATAAAATTGTAATAGAGAGTGTGACATCTCAATTAATTACCATTTTCTACTAAATAATAATTGAAATTATTTATAGTGTCTAGTTGGATTTCCTACCATTAGTATTAATAAGGGCGTGAAAAACTTCTAATGATTGATTCTAAGGTCTTACAAAAAGGTTAGGGATTGCGTTGGGTCTAGACAGCAATATAAAATTGTCAAAAACTTAAAAATATATATCTTACCTCTTATTTGTGTTAGGCTAAGTCATTGTCTGTAAGTAACACATGTAGCAACAACAACAACCAAGCCTTATCCAACTAAGGGGGTAAGGTATATGGAGTCTCCTACATTATTGGGTTCTATTTTCTACTATATTATCATGTATATTTAAATATATTTTATCTTATTTTATCGTTATTAACTAAGTCTTTTTTTTTTGTCTTCTTCTTTTAATATGTGTATTTGTCATAGTTTCACATGCATTCATTGGTCGTCAAAGTGCATATCCACATCATATTAAAGGTATCTCTTGGAGTTTTTCCTCAATAGATACAACCTGACTTTCTTTCTAATATTTCATTTCTTATCCTCTCCATCCTTATATACTCCACATCCACCTTAACATCCTCATTTCTGCCATAGTTATTTAAGGCATAAGGCGCCCAAAAGTGAACAAGTGTCGAAGTAAAGTGCTCTATGTATAAATTTTTACAATTCGAATATATATATATATATATATATATGGAATTTCTACCAAAATATTTCACTAACAAAACTATATTCCATAAAATATTAAATAATAATGTAAATATAAAATTCATTAGCAAATAAATACCTTATACGCATAATTCAAATTAAAGAAAAAAACTTCAAATATCTAAATCATAAAAATCTTCATAATCTTCCTCAATCATCATTATCATAATCACTAGATGTTTCAAATTTATATAACTGAAGCTTTATTGGCTCCTCAAGATCTATTTCTTTCTCCTCTTCATAAGTGACTTATAGAAAATCTTCTCTTAGTTCCTTTTAATATAGTTACCCTTACTTCATTTGACTTTTGAAGAAGATGAAACTTGAGATGTAAAATTGTAGGCATCTTCACCAACCAACCTTAGAAGCTCGTGCAACTTCATTCCAAGTCAAATTGTCATCATCAAATACTAAATCATTTTCTTCATCAGTATTATCATTCAATCCCCCATCAACCATTCATTATTATCGTCTATCTTATCCAAAGAAATAGGATCACGCATATCATATAGACACCTCAAAGTCGTATTATATTTAATTAAAACTAAATCATTTAGTCATTTTTGCTTCAAAAGGTTTCTTCTTTTAGAATGAAGCTTCACACACAAAAAAATTATTTTAATTTAAATTTTTTATCTATTTAATATTTTCTTAAATATTTATACTTAAATGTTCAAAGCACTCCAGTTTCATTCACAAGCAAAGAAATAAGTGTCGCATGCATGAGACATAATTAATTAAAAAGGTAATTAAAGGTATGGACTTCTTTAAAATGTGTTTTTTGGTCTGATTTGCATTAGCTTCAATGAGACGAGTGCCTCAAGCGCGCCTGTCACCTCTCACAATGCGTGCGCTTAAGACGACCAGGCACAAGAGGCTCGCCTGGTTGTGCTTTGCACCTAGGCGCAGCTAGGTGAGCGCCTTTAATAACTATTATCTCTACAACTCTCATCTTCTATTCATGTGCTTGAGTCATTGTCCAACATTCAACTTCATATAATATAGAAGGTTTAACCGTTGTTTTATAAAACTTCCCTTTAAGTTTTAGAGATACTTTACGATCACAAAGAATACTTGACGCTCTCTTTCATTTCAACCATCTTATTTGTATTATATATAAAACATCTCTCTTAACCCCTCTATCTTTTTACAAAAGCAATCCTAAATACTTAAAACTCTCGGTTATATGTAACTCGTTATCTCAAATCTTAATAATTATCTTATTACATCTAATATCGCTAAACTTAAATTTCATATATTTTGTTTTTACTCTAATAAGTCTAAAACCTTTCACTTCTGGTATTTTCCGCCGAGATTCAAACTTAGAATTTACTCTTTCTTATGTCCCATCTACTAAAACAATATCATTTACAAATAACATACACCATGATAATGTGTCTAGTAAATTCATCCATGATTGGAGTAAAAAGATAGAAACTTAGATTAGAACTGATTCTGTAACTCTATCATTACAAGAAAGGCAACAAAATATGTACGAGAAATGTTTAAGTGTACATGTAAAATTCAACATTAAAACAATTAAACTATGAAATTCATATAGACAAAAAAAATTTACATCCATCATAGTAATTATTAAATTATTCAATTTAATCAATCAATACAGATGATAATTATATATCTATAGAAAAAAATGAAATTGATCAACCTAACAATCCCGGTGTACTATTTTCCATATAACATATAACAAAATGTATATGGCTAATAAAACCTTTCATGCTTATATCAGTGAACCATGAATTATTTATAGAAGCAAACATCACAACTAACTTCCCTCTTTTTGAGAATTTATTTAACAAAAATATATTAGTAAGTTCCTCATCATCAACAAACCCACCCCCACCCCCTTCCCCTCCCCAACTCCACCCTTTTATTATATTAGCAATCAAAGTTGATTAATAAAACAATGTATATTTGAACACGTTTAACTAAATAAATTTGATTTATAAATTAGCATAATGGGTCATCTGGATCGTGTATTAGACACTTTCAAAGTTGGACCACTTTAACCATATATTTATCCCATATAGGATCATTCCAAATATTTAGGTTATATATAAGATATGATATTTGCTCCTACAATACATAAACTTGCTAAAAATAGTGTCAAAAGGATACTACCACCATGGTTTGAAATTTCATAATGTGCTTAGCAAAATGTATTTTTTTTTGCAAATTACCGAAACTCGATACCATCCGGCATAAACAATGTCAACTTCTTCTGCTTCGTCTCCTTCTTCCTTCAACCTTTAATCCATTACTAATATCATTCATTAAAACATCAACATGTTATTAAAACAGCATTGTCTAGTCAAAACCTGAAACTCCAACACAGCTCAAAATTTTAAGGCTTGATTACTACTATTTTCCATAATAAGGGGAGCTTTGGAGCAACGGTAAAGTTATTGCCGTGTGACCTAGAGGTCACGAGTTCGAGTCTCAAAAACAACCTTGTGCAAAGTAGGATAAGACTACTTACAATAGACTCTTCCCTAGGACCCCGCATTGGCAGGAGCTTCATGCACCAGCCTTCCCTTTTGTATCCTTTATTTAGAAACTTTAAGGATATATGGGGTTATAGAAATGAAGTATTATATATAAAGAAAGATTATGTTATATATCATGAAAATAATCAATAATTTAATAATTTAAATGATTTAAAATATCATAGATTTTGAAGATTATAGATATAAATAAATGAATTCTAAAACATAATAACATATAATTTAAGGCATTAAAAACATAACAAATTACAATGTTATTATTTACTCAATTGAACATGGATTGAGTACCTATTTTATTAATACAATTCATTGATAAATAAAAAATGATGATAATTTGATACAAATAACCAAACAGGTTATTTAATAAGAAAATATATAATATAAATCATAATAACATAATAATGGTTATCAAAATAGGTATTGGAATTGCATGGTCAAGAAAATCTAAGTATTGGTCGTATGAACCTATAGGATCAATGAAACAGGAATGGTAAAAAAGTTTAAGTGAGATGACAAATTGTGTTCAATAAGGGATGTACATTATGTTTGATCAAAAATCATACAGTTAACAATATATATAATAAATAATAGAACTAACAAGATTGATAATACATAATATATTATTACAATATTAATAATAACATATTATTATCACTACCAAGTTAGTGATATCATATTATTGAAATTATTTTACAAAATCACATTTTATAACCATTAGGTAGTAGTAGATATGTGTATGTACTGGATCACTTAAAATAAAAAAGTATTATAATAAATAATATAAAATATCAAAATTTATTACAATAAAATTTAAAATCATATTTCTTAATATAAACTTACAAATAACATTATGTTACTAATATTATTTGAAAAAAAGAGATTATTATTAATAATTTATATTATGGGCCTTAGTTGCAACTAAAATAACATTTGGTTCAAGTCTATAGGATTTCTCTTGATAACAATAATTTTTCTCAAGGAAATCTAAGAGAAATAGATATGATTTGGTCTAGTTAGTGACTATTTACAAGTAGTAGGTTGAGAAATTTAAGTTGGAATTCAAGACTCAAGAGGGTGAAGTAAACTCTTGCACTCTCATGTGCATCTACTAGAAACTCATGTTTAAGATTTTGCCATGTTTGTAAGTAAATTACAGAAACTCAATATTGGACATTACCTTTGGCAATCTCTCAAGTACTGCCCATGCTGAGGAATAGCTAACATGATGCCATTTGGCATGCTTCAGTACATGTCAACGCATTTCGAGAAGAATTTAATTAATGGCATCTCAACTAGTGTTTGTCAGTCAAGATGTCTGTTAATATCTCTAGCATGAAACAATACTTTAAACCTAGATTATTCCTAACTATTTTGGGTTGACTTCATGGATTTTGTTCCTTTATCAAAATTTCATGAAAGGTTATCTCACTGATAAGTGATAACATTCAAATCTGTTAAAATCACTTTGAATTGCATTACTCTCTCGTAGTAAAATTTTAAACTATTAATCAATGCTAAAAATAGAATAAAAGAAAAGACAGAGAAATAACATAAACTAAAAATATATATCTAAGTAGTATTGATTAATCATAAAAATATAATATTATTTAATTATTTTAATATTAATGCATTAATATTAAAAATAGTTATGCTGAATATATCATATAATAAATTTCATCTTTGTAGCATTCAAGGATATATCAGTATAGCAGCCTCAATTTAATAATTTAAAACATTTAGATTTTATGGTTGAACTTAGAATAAATATCCAAGGTTCAGATTATTTTTCTGTGAATGAAGTTATATTATAAAATATATAACTGATTTAAAATATATATTATGTTCTTCTCCTTCAATCTCTTACTGATTTAAATGTATTATTTTTCCAATCATGATCAACAAGTAGAAGGGTTCTGATTTAGAAGGGTTGTTGCCTAAATAGTTAATGCTCAGATAGGCGATGCTAGTTTGAATTTGTGGTGCA
>JBAMIE010175375.1:0-14226 GCA_037177295.1 Kaempferia parviflora | reverse complement strand
ACATCAAACTCGTTTATTCTTTCAACAAGGAAACACAAGTGCAGCAAGGCGATTACACTCACCTGAGGCATCTGCCAGACGCCGGAGACATCGAGCCTTGAAGCCGAAAAGATCTGAAAGCGCGAAACCATCCATCAGACGAACGCTCGAGAGACGAGGAGCCGACACGAAGTGCCACGTACCTTGTTATCGGGATTGACGAGGCAGATCCCCACGTTCCTGCGGTAGCCCGGGGGAGAACTTTCCATGGAGGCGGCGACGAAGGGCGCGCGGGTTTGGAGGAGGAGAACGCGAAGTTGAGGAACGCAGGAGGATCGGACCGGAAGGGAAGGGGATTGTCGAGGGACGGAGGGAGGACCAGATAAGGAGAGGCGGCGGCAGAGGGAGAAGAGCACCATGGCTGCGCATCGCCCGCCACCGTAAAAAGAAGATCGGAATTTGCTAATTAGGCGGACGGTATTGCCCCTGCCCTTTGAAAAAATTTCGAATTGCCAGAGTCATAGTTGAGTATCACCCTCAACAGTTCATCTATTTATAGAAATACCTATCAAAGTTTTAAAATCTACAAGATATCTTTCACAAATTTAAAATTATCAAAATCTTTGTAAAACTATTATAAAAAAATTAAACTTCAGTTACTATCAAATTTTAAAATTATTAAGAGCCAAAAAAAAATGCAACTTACGATATATACAATAGTATTAAAGTGATTTTAGTTCAGTCGGAATCATTTTAATTAAATTTTAGCAATTTTAACCATATTAATAATAAAAAAAATTGAAGTTGAATCTAAAAGAAAAAAATTGAGTCGATTTACTTTAATATATTGTAGTATTATAGTCGTAGTTAATAAAATAATACTAGAATAAAGATTTTTTTGGAATGAAAAATAATAATGGAATGATATTTTGATATATATTTTTTTGAATATACACTTATAATTTTTGCATGTGAACTAAGGACCCATTAAATTCATAAGGCCATGTTGATTGTTGAATGTATCCAATTAGTTTTGTCATCCTATAGGCCCTATTTTTATAGGGTTAAATAAATTAAATAATAGAACATAAAGGAATAGATATGCCATAAAATAAAATTGTTGATTTCATACTTTAAATGGAACATATGAAACAAATAAGAAAGGTTCTTTTAGCCGTTATACTTATTTTATATCATTAATTATTTTATTAAAATAAATTTTGGTCCCGTCCAATTCATTTTTTATAGCTCCTTTTTCGAGTGTAATATTTATTTGACACGTGTGCTTCAACTCATCCTCACCCCTTCAAACACTCCTCTCACAATTATAGAAATGTGTAAGAATATAATTATAAACATGATGGAAATAATAGAGAAATATATTTCCTAAAAATTCATCTCTCAATATCGCAAAAAAAAAGGAAAATATCATTCTCCTTTTTATTTCAAATATCGGCCCAATTTTAAGGCACTAATTGTGAAATTACCAAAAATAAGTCTAAAGAATTGATTCTGGGAACTAATCAAATCTCGCCACGTAAGGTGGGCCACCACAGTGACTCAAGGCGGTGTGCTTTATATAAACCATTGCACCTCAGCCCGATTCGCCGCCGGCCAAGTGTTCGATCGATTGCCGATGTCGGAGAAGAGCGTTTTCGGCGACGGCGACGGAGACCGTCGGCGCCGCCTCTTCCTCCGGGTCTTCGTTTCCTTCCTCTCCCTGATAGTGCTTGTCCTCTTCGTCGTCCTCGTCGTGTGGCTCGTCCTCCGCCCCACCCACCCCCGTTTCTACCTCCAGGACGACTCCGTCGTGCAGCTCAACCTCGTCGCCGGCACCGGCCTCCTCACTTCCGTCCTCCAGGTCACTCTCTCCTCCCGCAACCCCAACGATCGGATCGGCATCTACTACGACGGCCTCGTCGCCTACGCCCGCTACCGGGGCCAGCAGACCACCAACCCCACGACCCTCCCCGCCGGCTACCAGGGTCACAACGACGTCACCGTCTGGTCCCCCTACCTCTTCGGCGGTGCCATCCCTCTCGCCATCGACCTCTCCGCGGCTCTCTCCCAGGACCAGCAAGCCGGTCTCGTCCTTCTCTCCGTTCACATCGACGGCCGCCTCCGGTGGAAGGTCGGCGCCTGGACCTCTCGCCACTTCCACCTCCACGTCAACTGCCCCGCCTTACTCGTCCTCGACTCCTCAAGGCCCTCCGATGCCGGCTCATACTGCTACCGATTACAGCACACGCGCTGCAGAGTCGACATCTGATCGGATCCGATCGCTGCCGGCGTTATATAGCTCCATAATTGATTTGTAATCATTGAGAATAACAAAATTTCATACTTTCATATTTTTAAATTCCAACTCAAATTCAAATATCACATATAATTTTTAAATTCCAACTCAAATATCAAATATATTCATGCTATTCAATTTGATTAATTTGTATCCGTAGCTTCCCTTAGAATGCCTACTCATCCAACGCTCTATATCGGAGCCGGCTGCTGACAAACTCAACGAGCACCGTGCTCTTGCACTTGGCTTCCATCGAGTCCCCTTTAACAGCCGCTCGATTGGATTGCTCAAACCATCGATGCCCAAACACAACACGTCGACAACTTCCATTGAACCTAAGAACTGAACCCCAAGATTGTTTCCATCTTCCAAGTTGAGTTTTAACCAACAAAAACCCACTAGATTATGAATAACACAACACAGAAAGTGAGAGATTGCAGTATTCCATCCATATACAAATTGCAAAAGATAATAGTAACAGAAGTTCGTTGTGCCTTCACTGGTAGGTAATTTTTTACAGGAACTACAAGAAACAGCCGCATGATGCAGTGGACCAGGCTCAAACCCATTCACCAATATCTGATTGTTCATGAATAATGTGCATTTAGCATCTCTCGGTAAACGATGTCGATGAAATCATTATTCTGAAGGAAAAAATGTAAATCAGATTTGTATAATCCCTGAGCAAACTAAACAAAAATTAGATCAAAGAAATGCAAACAGAGTGGAGATGAACATCTCAGAATTCCATTTTTTTTTTATCTGTATCGAAAGCTCATTTTACCTACCAAAAGCCAAAATATGCAGAAATGTTTTCAGTAAAGCATTTGCTAAAATGTAATAGTTCAACATAATAAATAACTAGTCAAATCTTAAAGTTTATTTCATGCCATTACTAGCAAGAAATCACAGAATTAATATTAAACTGTTGATGGTAAAATATTAATTGAATCAGAAGATAAATATTAATGGACTTGCCAAGGACATAGATATGACTAGAGAAAGGCACAGTGGCATACATCTAAAAAAATTAACTTTCATAAAAGAAATCAATATAAGCGATCAAACCTCAGTTTAACAAATGATAAAGCCAGTAAAATGAGACGTTTGTAGGACAAAATGAGAATGAGGGAGGAAAGGTAGAGATTCCTAGGTGTATAAAGAAACAAAAAGGTAACAACTAGCGACGACAAAAAGAAGATAATTATTATCAGAAAAAAGAAAGGTTTTATAGACAGTGATCAGACAAAGTTATATCAACATAGTTCCAATTTGGTGTGACGGTAACTGGGAAAGTGAGTATGGAGACCAAAACAAAATAAAATTGAATGTTGCATCAATAAAAGAATGGGCATGACTTTGAGATAATTTATCTTAGGACAGGACCTACGGTAAATGCAAACACACACACACACACACATGCCAAAAAAAAAAACTTACCTGAACAAGCCTCGATAGTGCATCCCGGACTTTGTCTCTCGTGATAACTGGTGCAAGGTTTGGAACAGGAGTGAGAGATGCAGATGGGGCAGGCGGTGGAAAGGGTTGAAGTAATGGAGTTCCATATGGTCGCTGCATTGTAACTGGAGGATGGAGGGGAGGAGCAGTTAGAACCGAGGATGACACTGGAGGTATTGGTAGTGCAGAAGACACAGCTGGTGCAAAAAATGAAGGTTTCACTAGATTTGTAGCCCGCGTGCTATTTCCATTGCAAGATTCAAGGTTTTCCAGAGGTGGCATTAGAGGAATTGGTGAAGCTGAGGGAACCGGAATGGATTGAGTAGTTGGCAATGCAGTTGGAATAAAACTTGCCGCCTGAGTAACTACAGGAACTGGTGCAGAAGCAAGAGGTGGCTGGCCACTAATTGATGAATTTGATGTGTTTCCCATGTTCATTGCATTCTGAAAAATAAAAAAAAAAAAAAAAAAAAAATTATACCTAGAAGTTATTTGCGAAATTATCTCCATCTTGAGTTATGCAATACTTAAAATCTACAGGAATCTAAATAGATAAGAGACACTGACAACCCTATAAATATGAATTAACATATAGGGAGTATAATAAAAGATTCACATACACTGAAAAAGTTCATAAAAGCATCATCAGGGACACTAGGAGTTGGTGTAGCTGATGTTGTTGGCTCAAGAGGGCCTTCAATGACAGATGAAGTGGGTACAGCTTCAAGCTCCTCGAATTCGCTGTTACAAGAAAAGAAGGGAAAGAAAATCATCCAAACAGTCACATAAACAACAATAAATGCAAGAAACTGAAAAGCTAAGATCTTATCAAATCATGAAATCCATGCTAGCAGCCATCAAAAAACATGTTGACATCAGTGAATCACTTAACTGTGCATCATAGTATCATACTAGTCAACGCTCTAGCATCATGAGAAAGTAACAAATAAATACCATGGTCAACAACAGAAATTTCCTGCCACTGGACTGTGTTGTTAGAAACATTAAAATTAGGCTGCCAATCACCAAAATTATCATTGCTTTTAGTAATTTTTCATGAGACATTAACTAGTTTGGAAACAATTCAATTAGCATGGTTCAACATTTTTGTCAAAAATCCTAAAAAAGTTCAGCATGGAATGACCTAAAGAACATATTAGTCAATATTCTAAAGGAGCCTAAAGGAATCACGGTTAAGGAATTGCAGCATTCGATGTTGTAATTGATTGTGTGCTAAAGGAATTATCATCACTCTGAAAGACGAAAAAAAAATGAATAAAAGAAAATATGTGCTGTTAGGAATGAATAACAAATGGATAATAGAAGTACCTTTTAGAAGAGACCTTAGGTTTTGGAGGTACTTTTGAATAGGCATTCAGTATCCTGAATAAAAATGAATTGTACAAGTATAATGAATCATAATAAATGAAAATAACTAATGTAGTTCACGTTGGATGCATAATAAATTCTTACCTCCATGATGAAGAAACTACCTAGGGGTGTGTGTGTGTGCAATATACAAATAAATACAATGATAAAACAAATCGTATCATGTTCCTGTGCTTTATCAGTTACTCTTGCAAGTTTGTCTATATAAGCTAGAATGAAATTTAATTCGCAACTACTTTTGAATATGGCAAATATGTGACCAAAAAAGGTAGAGAGACAGTAGCAAATGACAATCATATATTCAATCAGATGCAGACATAGTTACCCTAAACTAGTAAAAACTGCAAGTCATGTATCCTATCCATGACAAGCTGATTCCAGTTAACCCTGGTATATTCTTCCAACTCAGCGACTTTTTTAAATGCTTCCTTTTGTATTTTTTTTTTTTCGATCATATCTTTATTTGCTTGAATCCTTTCAAAACTTCAGCTATTTGAAAAAAAAAATATTGAAGAAAAAGAATTCTATAAAACATGCAGTTGTAATTATTTAATTATAGCATTTTATGTCTTTCTTCCAGGTCTGTGTTTTGTGTGTTTATTATAAACTTGCTCAGCTGCCAAGGCCATAACTCCCAAGTAATCTCAATCTTGTTCTATGAATCATAAAGGATAGCTTTCAACCAAATCATTTAGAATTTGCATTTTAATATCTTTAAGATATAATAGAATATATGAGAAAATCCTGAGAAAGTAAAGAAAAGAAAACTTTCACATTATAATCATTCTAGAAGCACCTTCAAAAATCCCAAACTAACCTGCTAAAAAGATTTGCCACTGCTTCACAATCTGGTGAATTGTAAAACCATATGCCATTGACTTCTTGAGCTGCATTTCGGTATAAAAGATATGGAACCTGGACTTCATACTCAAAATCTCCCAAAAGATCCTCAACCAGATTATCTGTTGAAAGAAAAGAAGCACATAAAAAAAGGGCAACCTGGTGATGAAAATTCATCAATTATCGAATACATACATATATGAGCTGAATTTCTAAATTTCAAGTCAATGAGTTACCATCAAGTGCAAACAAGGATCAAAACTGTGACTTGGTTAATAAAAACAAATGAACCTGTAGAAGTACTTTCTTAAGCTTCTGATATAATTACATAGTGCAACACTTATCAATAAGGAAAGCATATCTTCTAATCTAGAAAACCAACAATCATTTGCCTAGTCTTTTACTAAATTTGCATTTCATTTATTTTCAATCAGCTCAAGCATAGAACCCAAATCAAATCATAAGCACACACTTCAGCATGGGATGTACTAAAAAAATAACAAATTACAGCAGTATCTGATAGCTAAATTCGAACCTGCTTATACTTCCAACAGAAATAAACTTATTTAATTGATTATAAGCTAGGAACTTAGTAGTGCATAAGTGATCAGTCAATGACAATAAAAAAAAAAGCTACATGGATTTTTAGATTGTTGAAAATTAATTTTGTTAAGTGTGTAATCGATGACTGTTACTGGATTTAACCAAGGCTTGCTGTCTCTAATTAATAAAATAAAAAAAAAGGAATAGAGCTAACTACATCATATTGACCTATTCCAGTAATGAAGAATGATATGGACCCTAGATGCATGGAAAAAAATGTAGGAGTGCCTAAACAAAGCCAAGAAGGATAAATTGGCAATCCTTATTCTCTTCACAGTAACATCTCCCTCTGATAAAATAACATAAAATGGTGCTCAATTTTATAATTTTAGGAAATTCAATTAAATAATTAATAATGATTAACAATGTTAGGAGCAGAGGGTAAAAAGTATTTCTACAATAATCAAAAGAGATCCAAATGGCCTTGGGTTACCGAAGATGTGGCTGTATATCCAGCACAATGGAGGAAAAACAATAACACTTGTTGTTGTCATAGGATATTGTTGTGTAGGAGAGTTGAGCTGAGGTGGACGTTTGTAATTGCTAAGAAACAGTCTTCTTGGCAAATTCCATACTTTCTTCTTGTTTATATATTGCACTTCCTACAGTCTCCTTCAGGAGTTGGTTTTCAAAGATGTGAAAAAGCAAGGTAGATAATCCTCTACAAATCTATGAGCTAAAACTGGATGCTCAACCCTTGTTCACTGCCTAATTTACAAGCTAACTTGATGCTCACCCATTCATCATTCCTTAGCACTCATACTTGCATCATCAAGAAATCCATGTCTTTGTTTACTCTACCTAATATACCTTCATCATTTCTTAGGACTCAAAATCATATCATCAAGCAAATGAAATTTTGTTTACTCTGCTTAATATGCCTTCCCCACTGGAAAAACTACAATAATATCACCAATCAACTATGCATAACCTAGAAAGAAATATTGAACCAAGATAACCACGGGTTGCGTCTATTCATCAAGCATGTGGCATTAACATGGCAGAGTTCTAACCTGTGTTGCGTCTATTCATCACGATGAACTGAAATCTGGGTTGTGTATTCCTGCAAATACATAATGTTTTTTTTATACTTATCGATTTAAAAAACAAATTCATAATTCAAGGAAAAATTATGATAAGGCAAAATTTAATCAGCACTTAAAGGGAGAAAATTAAACCAACTGCTCCATTCTAATTATAAAATTGTAATTGCAATTTGACTTACTAAACATGAACAAGTCTCATTTACAAATCATAATTAGGTTGCAAATTAACTCACTAAAATCCAAATCTAATTTTATGGGTCTAACCGTGTCGAGTCAATGAGTGTGTTTCCTTTTCCCAACCTTAACCTTAGGGGTATAAAGTGTCTAGGTGGATTTTTGGATTTCCATGAAAAGCTTATCCATGATTGCTACAATCACATCAAAGGTTGTGATGGATTCAATTAGTAAGTAAGCAAAGAATTGTGCATATTTTGGCACAATTTGTCTAGGAAAGCCGTGAAGAATAAGGTGTCTAATGTTTCATACAATACCAATTGAACTTGATAGGAATTTTTTACTTGGTTGATTAGATATGAAATGAGGTCAATGGAAACCACAAGTGGAACTTTGGATTACATCAGCCATGTTCTAGTTTTTATATGGAAGAGGACATACAGGGCACCAACATCTCAAGTTGTTAGCAAGCATTTGCAAGTGTGCGTCGTTTAGAAGGAATGAAAAAAAAAATGGTATCAGAGTTGCAACTTCTAGTGGATGTGAAGTTTGAAGCTCCATAATAATGCGTGCTGAAAAGAATCAAACTAACTACCTCAAGCAACATATTGAGGAAACTAAGCAGCTAAATGAGATTGATCTACAAGTGCATGAACTAAGGGGAAGGTTATAGAATGCGTTGGCATTGCCAGATGTGTGAGGATGGTTGAGAGGATTTGAGAGAGTGAATTGATACTCAACTCTCATTTGGAGGGTATTAGCACCATTTGAGGGTAATTAAAGGCTAGGAGGACCATCATATAACAGCAAACAAATTTTCCACACACATGTTCCCCTAGATATTTTTTTATCCAATAGGCTGTATATGAGTTATGTTCATATTCTCTTGCTTTAGATCTAATGGCATCGCCCATGCTAGCTCCTACATGGTCTCCCCATCAAACTGCTCATATCCAACATGTTGTATCTTTGAACAATTTGAGTAAACACCTCAACAGTAATCAAGAATAACAACACCAAATATCTCAGAAGCGGGATTCCCAATTACCTCTTGATGACGAAAAATGATCCTTCAACATCTTTACGACTCTGAAGAAAACGAAACAAAATAGCCCTAGATCAGACGAGATAAATCCAGCCAAAGGACAGCCGAAACGTAATCGAATAATTAAGGATTGAAGAATGTCAATCTCAACTCACCCACTGGTTGAGCTCGATGCTGAACTCGTAGAGAGTGACATGTGCGGCGGTCATAAGGATCTCCTCCACGAAGGGATCGATGCGCTGCAGTACGGTAAGGTTGAGAACCTTGGTGTTGTTCTGGTCCAGATTCGGCATCAGCTTCCCGCTCTGCGCCATCCCTTCGACACCCGACCAAACCCTAATAGAGAAGAAACCCCGGCAGCAATTCGAGCAACGCTCGATCGAAGAAGAGAGGGGCGAAAGAAATGTGTGCGAGATCAACGGGAGAGAGATCGAGATGCGACGAATCTTGCGCCTCCCTCCGAAGAGTGTGCAGTTGGAATTTGTTGGAGTTGAGGCGAGCCGATCGAGAGAGAGGGGAAGCAATTGGGGAGCGAGATGGGAGAGTTCGAATGGGCCATGGATTGAATACCTGCTTCGTGATTGGAGTGTTGGGGACCCTACGGACCCGCGTGGATATTCCACCGTTCTTCTGCTCGGTTGGGTAGATTAATCCTTATTGTTGGTTTCTTAATTATAAGTTTTATATAACAAACTTTTATTTTAATTAAAAAATGAAGATATATATTTTATTTCTAAAAATCATATATTTTTATTTTATTTTATTGGTTGAATATATAATAAGCAAAACTGAGAGATTTATATTAAATCTTACATTTTACTTTTAAAAAAATATATATCAGGAATTTAAATTTTATAAATAGTATTTCTTTAAATTTAAAAATTAAAATACATTTCTTAAATATTAATTAATTTAGGAGAGAAAAAACAAAGGATAAATCATAAACTCTTCAACAAGCCAATAGCCCTGACATCGAGCACACGAGTTCAGAGCTCTCGATCACAGCTTGGCCACGATTCACGGTCTAGCCAAGGTCTCACGGCCACAGGCCAATGGATCTACCCAGTCACAAACCGAAGAAAGGCATATCGAATGAATCGATACAATAGAACAAAGTGATTGTATGGAAGATTTTCCAAACAAATCGCAACAACCAAGCCTTTATTACACTAAGTGTGATGGAAATAAATATGCAATATTCGAAATCAAGGCATGAACATGAAGAACAGCTGGATCATTTGCTAGGCTTTGTGCATTAGGAAACCAGTAGAGGAATGTGAACTACTCACAGTACCTAACAAATTCTCATTCGAGCTTACAACGAGAAGGCAAATTAATATACACAGCGACCACATTGTTCACCACTATGGAAGATCCACTTTGGAATTCGATCAAACCTATTTGGACCGGCATGATGGAAGAGTGATGCCGCCGCAGCAAGCTGCTACGATTATGTACAGCAACAGAATGATTGAAAATGTCAACACAGCTCTGCAGGGATACCAAAGAATCTGTGAGATTGTGCTCTGAGATATTGTCGCCGTCGAAGAATCAATTTGTTAGAATTTAGGCCATAGTATCATAAGTTCTTTTTCAGAGAGAGAACGTCAAAGGTTGAGATGCTCACAAAAGTTTGGCATTTTTCATCCATAGAGCTTGCCGCAGACGTCTGGATTGCTTCTTGAAATGGAAGGCGCTATCTTGCATGGTAGCAGTCTTGTCCACAAGAAGTGCAAGGCGATCACCCCTGTCCAGTATCTTCTCGATATTGTCCACCATTATAGTGTGTATCTGCGAATTTTGGGGCAACAAGTCAAAATAAGAACATATCGTCTAGAAGAATCAACCAAAAGTTCAAACAGCATAGCAATCCAAAACCTGTGACAAATCCAAAAATACCAAAGCAAGAAGATAGAAGCCATTTGAAAAAAGACATATCCACTCCATGTAAAACCAATGTATCAAGAAGTTGCCAACTAGTAGCAATGTCATCACGGAATAATGAACTGCAACTCCATATAATAAATGAGTTTGAAGTAACTCCAAAAAATAAAATATGAAGTATTAAAATACCAACCACGCATCAAACTCCAAAGACCATAGTGGAGCCATATATAGACATTTGTTTGATAATTAACTAACTATACCATATTACTCCGTAAAGACTATGACACAAGAACAAAAGTTGTGCAACATCTAGAGACGAAATAGATGATTGATTCATTGGAGCAATAAGCAAGTAAAGAACCTCGCTATGACAAGTGACTTTGAACAAAAAGAGAAACAAGAAGCAGATATGCTTTCAAAAAATAACAATTGAAAATTTCCTAGAAAATCAGAATCTCGGTATTTTCATTGTTCATTTAACAATCAACTATAATATATCTACAATTCTCACAGAATCACATGAGAGGACCAGACACAAGTTATTTAAACAGACAAAATATAGGTCTCCATTGGTTTTTTGCAACTTGCCTCACTAACTTCACCTCGGACACGGTTAAGTGTGTCAGAGCTTGGATTGCTAGAGAAGAATTCCATTTGCTGATGTAGCACCCTTGAAAATTCATCGTTCATTGAATAAGCTAGCGCTGAATGAGCTACTTTGCCATAGTTTCTCATGAATCTCATGTGAATATCCTCCAAATACATAAAAGGAACCCTCCCTACAATCAAAAATTCTTCTAGTTGAAGCAATAATCAACAGAAATCATAGATCTTAAAAGTTGGTACATTGATAAAATAAAGTAAATAGCTTTTGTGTGCTAAATAAGGTATATCTGAAAGATACAACACACATTTCTAATTTATGCAATATCACATTCCACAAGGGAACCATGTGAAAGAGTTTAATAGACCTCTCTTTATGAACTTGATCTATGTTTTTGATCATCAAGGGCTATACAAATTTGTTCTCTTCGATAGAAAACGTATTCACCATGGAATGACATGGTAAAGTGATATGATATGAAATGAACACATCAATTCATTAAAACATGAAGGGAAAAGGAGTGAGATAATATCATACTTTAAATATTTACTCAGCACAGAAATTATTATACTGAAATCTTTGGAAATTTAGATATTGTGGCACTAGCTAACATGGAAAACTATCATTCCTCAACTAGAAATCATAAATAGGTTAAGTCATCCATTATCTAATATTTAGAAGAAATAGTTTTTGACTATGTACCTGTTGAACTAGATTAAAGAGTATAAATAAAGGACAAAGGGTAGGTTCTTGGGCAATATGAGAAAAATTACAAAATGTAATCAATCAAAGATATAGATACGAAATCTGTGTATTGGGTAGTATGCCATCTCGAAATGAAATGTATAGACAATTACTTCCACTAGCAATAAGAAACTTCCACTATCATAAATAAGCAAGATAAATTGTTGAGCTAAAACAAAAGTTCTCTTCTTAAGGAACTCTTCCAATGTCTGATCACAAGTTACCATATTTTCAATTTCAGAGAATACTCTTATAAGAAACTTTAGAGAACTCGCTTACGTTCTCCAAAAAAACCTCCAAGATTAGACTTAGATGTCCATTCTAACAAATACATGAGCAATAGTTCACAAACCATGCTATACAGCCTCTGTTGAGGTAATACTAAAACTACAAATACCTTAAATTGCGTAGAGTATCGAGGTCATTAAAAGAACTATTTTTGTACGAAATCCAAAACCAAATGAAGAAAACCGTAAAGGGGGGAAAGCCAAGCAGGAAGCTCGGACGCACTCCCAAAGGTTTCGTTGGCCATGCAGAGGAAGGTGATCCCATCAGCCCTGAGGACGTGAAATATGTAGCGATCCTGGGAGAAGCAGAGCCTGGAATCGGACTCCGGCGCCAGATTCTCGAGGATCCGGCGGGCGATGGCGCCGACGTTGCCGGTGACGGCGGAAAACTCCGCCAGCACCAGAGTTTTCCTCGCCACCACCGCGTATAGGATCGCCATGGCAGCGAACAAATTTGCGAAGGTCGAAATGCGCCGTTAGGGTTCGGGGGATCGAAGCCCCGCCTTCTTTCGCCACCAGGAAGTCTATGCGCTGGGCGTGCAGTTGTTAAAAAGGAATTGTTGCAAGATAATATTTAAAAAAAAAATGGAAAAAAGGAAAATTTCGAGTTTATTATTATTATTATTTATCTCTTGGTATTGTGTTTACTTTGACGGATAGATCGTGATTTCTAAACGGAAAAGAAATCATAGCATAGAAAATTTTGGGGCGAAAATCATTATCATTTTCATTAAAAGAACTTCTCTGTTTAAAAAAAGAAAATTGTCAAATTTTATTACTATAATATAAAACAAAATTACTTAAATTGGATCAAAATGTGCTATTAGATCAAAATATTTTTTAATAACTTAATTAAAAATATTTAAACATAATCAAAATCATTTTAATTTAATTACAATTAAATCAAAGCTATAATAATAACTATATTAATTTAAATTATTTAAATTTAATCAAAATCATTCCAATTTAATTGAAATTAGGTCAAAACTATTATAACAATTATGTCATAGTTACTCTAATAATGTTGAATGAATTTTAATCAAATTCAAATGAATTTAATAAGTCGGAAGCAATTTTAATCAACTTAATAAATAGTATTCTAATATAACAATAATGTTCTATGTAATAATTTTGATTAAATTTTTTTATTTTAATTTTTATATACCCAGTATTAGAATAGAGATATTTTTTAAATAAGAAATATATTAGGGTGTTATTTTGATAATTTTAGAAAATAATTTGTAAAATAAGAGAATTTATTTTCTCTCTATTTTTTTTTTATTCACATTGAAAAGTTTTTTAGGAGGAAAGATTTTAGAAAATATTTGAGTTGAACCATTTTAGAGCAAAATTGAAATAGGACTAAAATTGGATGGATGTGATTTCTTTTAGGGCATGGTTGACGACTATTATAGGGCTCAAGCCACACACATGAGTTTTGTATAGTGTAGCAAAAGGTAAATATAAAAAATAATATCTACCTCATTATAAATTATAATAAATTGGATACCACCGAGGAGACGAGGCTGAGTATATTTATAATTATATTGAGAGGTGCAGTCATATTGAAGCTCGATTATTTGAAGCTCGACAATTAATAAGGGTGTATTTAATTTAAGTTATCATATATAATCTTGGTTATATGATTATTAAATAATCACATAACTAAAGTTATGGAGAATAAAATATAACTTAATATTGTTTGGTTCAAATCTAGGTAATACAATCAAAACTTGTTTATTTGGAGGTTCTAGTGTATGACTTAGTTTAACATTTACTGTATTTAGTTCAACTCTAGACATTTTTACAAATTGATATTTCTTTAATTTTGTAGAAATAGTATTAATATACTAATATAATATTTATATTAATAT
>JBAMIE010175369.1:0-14227 GCA_037177295.1 Kaempferia parviflora | reverse complement strand
TTTTAGCTCCGCTATTAAATATATAAAATTTTACACAATGGATATCTTTTAGAAGGATTTGGACTCAAATCTAGATATGATTTCAAACTTGTAGGAAGTTTCAATCAAAAAAACTATAATTCCCATCTTATATAAATAATATTACTGAAAAAAGACAATAATAGAACAATTCTGGCCTGTGTTTCCTGGTTATATCAACAAGTCCAGTTTGGGTCTCCAACTAGGTTCTGATCTATCTACCTGTGATGATTAACTGAAAGAATAATTGAAGATTTCTATTTAACTCACGTGCATTGATATTGGTCAACTTTCACATGGGCTCAAAACAGCTCACTCTTCTCAATATAAGTTAGTATAATTACCGTAAAACTGGAAAGCTAGGTTCTTAACATAAAAGACAGAGTACAATGAGATCGTGCTAACAAAAAAAAATAATGTTAGAGAAAATATTTAGAAAGAATAAGTTGGCTATCTAGCACAGATTTGTTATTCCCTTAATCTCTCCACTATAACTCAACACCAAAAGAATAAATTGGTTAAATGGAGTAGAAGTTTAACAAAAGACAATATAAATTACCATAACACTTGGAATTACAACCAGTAAAATCTAGTTACAGTAATACAGTGTATCTAAAGATACAGAGAAATAAATACCCTAAGTTGGGAATTCCGTTGCATTGGAAGATTTTTCATTAACACACAAGTAAGTTTTTTGTTAAATACAATTGACATGCCAACCATGTAGGAGTTAAACAAAGTGCATTTATAGGGAATAATGAAAATTATCATCTTCATCAAGTCGTGTCACAACTATTTATAACTAAACTTGATGTTAGGCTAATATTTTCTTCGGTCACCGTCTACCACTTACATCTTTTACTCTAATAGATTCTACACTTTTAACTAGAGAATCCATTTTTATTTATTGATCCATTGTCTTATTTTATTATTTATTGGAGCTATACCTTATTGCCCTTTATCCTTTTTTTTTTAATATCTCCACAAATCCATTTTTAGCATTCTCATCTCTGCCACATTAACTTTTTGTACATATTATTACCTAATCCAACACTCTAATACATGAAATATGATAGATCATACAACGTATCCATCTTAACTATTCTGAATAAGTAAAATTATATTTCACAAAATTGTGTCCCAAGACACCTCTAATAGGCATCTGCATTTTCACCAGACAACAGTAGCTCAGTGAATACATGTTCCGGACATAGATCTAAGTATCTATCTGTCTAACGTTCAGCATTAACATTAAAAATCAGGCTGATTATAGTTTAGGGAAATTATTGGTTAGAATGCATGAACATAATTGTCTCAAAAATCTTCAAACAATTAAATTTTGATTCAGATATCTCGATGCCTGTACAACCCCACATGTAATAATCCTGGCAAAGTTACTAAATCGCCAGGTACAGCTCTCATGCGGGGAGCCAATTGGTAAGAAAAGGAGGATGCGTCACAGAGAATATAAGAATACGAGTGTAGGGTTCCAGATCAAATTAGCTTCGCCAAAGAATTAAAACTAAAACTAGTCAATCAAGGTCAGGGAACAAGGGACCTGTGGGGATATTCCAGGCAGCATGGAGGACGCACCGTTCCTGAACGTTGGAGCAGAATCCGACCGATATCTTGTTAAGGTCTCCGCGGAGGACAGAACCGTTCCAAACAGAGGCGCCATCCCAAACAGTGACCTGCCCGGCGAGAACGACGTTGGGGGCGACGTAAGCGTCGACAGCAATCTTAGGCATCCACTGCCCCAAGGGGATGATCCGGCGCTGCCCACGGTAGTCCCACTTCACGCGATCCGACACGGCAGGCGGTGGAGGAGCCGCCGAAGGCGAAACATCCGGCGACGGTGCGGTCTCAGTGGAGAGGAAACGTCGGGGGGAGAAGAGGCGTGGAGAGGCAAGGGTTCGTCGCGAGAGACGAGCAAGCGATGCCGCCATTTCCAATCTGAGAAAGGGAGAGCAGAGCAGGGCGACGCAAAAGAGACCGGTGGAGAAAGGGAACGAGAACAAGACACTGGCTTGTGGGCTTTATGTGTTTGCCGGCCCGTGCCATCGCCGTTCTAATGGATCGGGCCAGAAAGCAGAAAAAACAAAAGTGTTTCATCTTCACTGAACTCTGCTCTATGAGATTAGAGTAGAGGATTGTTGAAGAGAGTAGTCGCTGTAAGTCCATTAGCATTCAAAGCAAGACATAATACTCGCCCGCTTCGCCAAGATGGACTATATTAATTCTATATAATTAAATGAGAGAAGAAGAGGATTCGAACCGAAGAGCTCGAGGACGAGAGGTGGACAGAGAGCTGCTTGCATTAGCCCCCGAGTCCCGAAGGTAACTTATGAGTGTCGTAAGAAATTAAATAAAATAAGACGTTTTCATAGAGCAGAACTAAATCCACGGTGGTAAAAGTAGAGTGAGAAAAAAAGTTTACGGATCCATTTCACATCTTGGTCCCAAGATCCGCATCCGCATTAAGACAACATGGATGATCTCGGAGCTCATGCCGATGGCTTCCTTCTTTTGACACTAGTGGATGATCCAAGAATTGAGATCGTTACTCACACAGGAGCTGAAGATTTTCATGGATAAGTAAAGGTACATACGAGTTTTCTTGGAGAACACAAAAAAAACTGTAGGTAGAAAAACTTTGAAGGGAAAATTTTAAGAAGATGGAATCATTGATTGATTTCAAGAATTGGGCTGGTATAAGAACAAATTTGAAGAATAATTTTTGACTAACATGTCAATAAATAAATCTAATCTTTTCTTATAGATAATTAAATATGCTTTAATTATAAGATCCAATGGAAATAAGCCAATGTTTAAATAAAAGCATGTTAAAATTGACATGGTTTGGGCAATTTCTGATCTGAAAACATACAATTATGTTATGCTGCTCACCTCCACAGGGTGCCCAAAAGTAATCCGGGTACCCGAAAGTACACTCAATCGCACACGGAGTTGTGCACGGGAGGTGAACAACAATACTACATAACATCTCTATAGAAAAACATAAACTTGAAATTTTACATTCAGGTGAAATCTCATTTGCCTTTCAGAAATTACATTCATGTAATCTCAATTGAGCTGACAACAGGTGTAACAATAATAATAACTCTCCGGTTACATGAGCAGAAAGTTGCAATGGGCACGATGGTAAAATGCATGTGTTGTACAGAGGATAAGTAAAATGGCCTAATGTTACATCCTCGTGAACTTGATCCCAAAGTTGAACCCTTACAGAAATTGCATCAAGCAACTGAATTCGTAGTTACATCATTAGATTTTTCCTGCCTATTGCTAAGGTCGAGTAATGATTGTTTACCTGTCAGCGAGCAAAAGAGAGGACCCCAATATTCAAGTCCATTTGAATAGAGAAATATGGGACAATACAAACTCTCCCCTGCTTAAAAAGAATGAAGCAAGGCCTACCCTTCTTCATCTTCTTTGATATACAAAGACCTATACTTCATGAAAGATTGAACGATAACAATCGGTACTGATTCAAGAGCCATCGTTCCCTATGAGGTTGTGTATCAACATGATGACGACACAACTACTTGGCCCTTGATTCATGTTCAACTGGCTTTTGTTCCTGGATGATGTGTTTTGTACTCTCGTAAACTTACAGCTGAGGGAGTATTTAAATGGCACAGTAACTGCCAGGGAGCAATGGCATTTTAGACTGGCAGAAATAATGATCAACGATCTAAAGTGGCAAGCTCATGATCCCCTCTGGAAGATTTCCTGACATGGAAACTGCAGTGATTTGTCTCTGTGCAAACGCTCTAGGATGAATAGCTCCGGTGGCAGAAACTTCAACTGCATCGGCATGAGTCCTACCATGAAACTTGCCTAATCGATTGACAATGGAAAACCTTTCCAATTCTTGGCATTCCATCTGCATTTCTAATAAGGAGGGGCCAGTCTCCAATCTGAAATATATTTATCAAATGGCAAAAGACAAAAATTAAACACATAAATGTCCAGATATATGGAACAGCACACACTCAACAGTAAGAAAGCTTGAAAAAACAATCTAATGTATAAACAAATCACAAAAATCCAGATTAGGTTCAAAGGAGAAAAATCCAGAGGAAACCTTGGTCTGGTAGAGTGTTGACAGGTAAAAGGCTTTTTGATATCAGTGAAATAGAAAGCATGCTACTTTCCTTTTCTTTAACCAATTTACCAGTTCATTTAGGTTGGTAATAATAAAATTCAATCAGGATCCCAAGATAACAAATTACTCAGAGCTAACTTTTTGCGCTGATCACCAAACCCCTACATAGGAATCCTACAAGTAAACTAAATTTCAACACCTACAATTAAGCATCATTCCAATAGGAGATATTGCTAACTTGGACTCTTGAAGTGAAGGACATTCTTCATCTGATAAACACACACACACATTCTTGAACACTCAATGAAGATGACAAAGACCCACTTACTAGTGTGCATGAAGAATTTTGATGGCTTATGCTCTAGACTAATCTTCTGAAGGCTTGATAATTTAACCAAGTTAATGATGATCTTCAAAATATGCAATAGGTGATCATCTAAAAAAGGCATTGTTGGTAATGACATTCAAGATTGACATGATCTTTAACGTATCCTCAAATTGTAGGTACCATAAGATTCTGATGTTTACAAATGTAAAGATATCAATTGTGGACAATTGCAATGGAAGATAGATTAGGGTTTCAATAGCTTTCTTGAGAGAGAGAGACAGTAAATCTGATATATAATAATATTTATACAGACAAAAAAATGTTAGAGTAGAGACTGAGTTAAAAGAGCACTTATTTATCTTTTTAAGTTACCATAGACTAAGCGACTAATGAAAATGTTGTAGCCAAAAATGAGATTACGATTCAAACATTTACTAGATAGGAGAGATGCAAAGAGACTAATTTTTAGTCATTTTCCAGAGAGAGGGAGAAGATATTAGAATAGACTGATTCCTGGAAGAGACAAATAATATAAAGTATCAAGGTTACTCAAACTTGACCGTAGATGTGGATTTAAGAGAGTGATATGATTGTTTCTAAAAACATTTGCATGGTCGATAGGAGTTTTGAATGTTGACCTAGATTGTCAATGTCAAAGTGTCAGTATCTCACATAGGTACTATGGCATAAAAGAAGAGTACTAAGACATAAATGAAGAATTCCAAGTATCAAAGCTGTGTTATTTTAAATCATGCAAGGAAGATGGGCAAAAAAAATAAAATATGACGGCGGCACATCTAAAAAGGAAAGGAAATACATTATATAGAAAAAGGACAGCCTAGTGCATGAAACGTTGGCAGGTCCTGGAAAGGGTCGGACCACATTGAATCAATTGTACGCAGTCTTTGCATTTTTGTACGAGGTTGTTTCCACGACTCGAATCCGTGACCACAAGGACACATGGCAGCAACTTTATTGTTGCACCAAGGCTCGCCTTCGGGGAAAGGAAATACATTGCAGTTTCAAAATTGGATCATCATTCTTCTAGAAGAATGGATGGAAGAATGTACGCATTATAGAGATGTAGCAGTAGAAAATATAGCCTATTACCTCCAATGTTATTTTTTTCTTGTCAAGGAAATTGGATTTGATAGAATTAAATCCACATCAGACAATAAATACATGTCCTATTTTGAGTGTAACTTAAATATCAATGTCATCACAAAAGAGTAAGCATAAATAACAAATACAAGCTATGTGCAGGGAAAGATAATGCATCTAACAACAAAACGAATCAAGTTTTATACATCTAGTTAGTTAACTGCGTTGAAGGATGCAATAACTAATATTAAAGAAACATCCTTAGAAAAAGGTATGAGAAATACCACATTTTTACAGAAGCAAATTTCTTTAAAAAAAAATTCAAGAGTGGTGAAAAAAATGTTCTGATTGCTTGCATACCACCAATGGCATTCTAATCTTAAATCTCACTACTGTAAGAACTTGAGCACAAACAAATTTGCCTAGATGGCTTCTTCCACTGTGAAACAACTTTGAACTCACAATCATTACACATGCAATCAAGTCATATATCTTTCACTAAATATTATTACAAAAAGCAATTGCAAATCTAAGTTAATTTTTCCTTCAGAACAGAAATGTCAGATGTCAAAACAATCAAAAGTTGTAATGGCCGATAATGTACAAAGTTTTGTTGATAACTTGTATATTAACTATTAAGCCTTGCTCAAGTAACAACCATGATTGTTCACATAATAAGTTCTGCAAATTTCAAGAAAAATTTGGATAAGATAGTCAAATACAGTTACAGCGAAAATAGAGAACCATGAAAATTAATATTTATTGCACACCTTGAGAAATCTGCTTCTAGTTTGTCAAATCTACCAATGAAATTCTCTGCCAAGTTTGAGTAAGCACCATTCCCCACCTTTGAAGTCTTAATGTCATCAAGCATCCTAGAGAGTTGAGAAAAAGAACATCAGAAATGGTAGTTGGCAGTATAAAAAATATCTAGAAATAGCATGCATGCAACATGACACGCCAATTAAAAAATTAAAAGAGGCATGCTATAATTGGAGGTCAGACGGCAACTAAATATCATATATCAAGGTCTTGAAAATTTTAAATTTGGTACTTACATATGTTCATTCTCCATTGGCTCATGTGAACCATTTTTTATGTAAGAAACAAGGCCGCATGCGTCTGCAAGTACTGATTTAGCAATAACAAAGGGCACACTTTCATAAGCTAAAGCTGCCTCTTCTTTAAGCAATGCCAAAGGTACAGCTGGAACAAGTTGATGCATTAGCTGAGTTGGCATGATAAGCCTTCTTTGCGAGTGAGGAATTAATGGGTCATCTTCTAGAGCTTCAGCATCATCATCTACCTACTCACCAGAAAATTAAAACTATAAAACTCTCTCTAAAAAATCAGGAGTGAAATGCAACAAATTGATTAAAAAACAAGACATATTGGTCCGTGGCAAACCTTCTCCATCAATCTATTGGCAACCGAATTCCATTCCAAGTCTGCCATACTAAATGGGGAAAAATCACTTCTATCAGACTGATGCAAATTAAATCAAGCTACTGAAAAAATGAAAGTACAGTGTAAGGTACTATTAAAAAAAACACCTGGAATTTTCCAAGCTTTGTGGACACTCAGTGACAATCCTATGCCAAGGCAGATCTGCTGCCACCCTTTTGCGTTTCTTATGTCTTAAAATTGTAGATTGGTGAATGGTGTTGGGTGGCAATAAGGGAGATGACTCATTTGGTGATATCTTGGTAGATAATATACCTTGCTCATAGCCACCAGCCTGAGTGCTCTCACATCTTTGATCAATTAAAGTACTGTCCTCCATCCTTGCAGGAACTTCTTGAACATATTGGTGCATGGAAGCTTTGTCACTCCTTTGAGCATCATATAGAGGAACAATCCTACCATTTTGGTAGGTTGCATTATGCTCAACCCAGGAAGCCATCTGAGGCCTAATCTGTGTGCACTCAGTACCTCCCAAATCAGTAGACATGGAACTTGTACTAAGGGGATGCACATGAGTTTGGAGGATGCCCCGTCCTGCTGATGATGTGGTAGGGATTTTTTCTTCATTGTCATTTGCGGCAAATCTTAACATTTTGGCATCTGATGAAAGAGAAACCTGAGAAGGTGCTCCAACTTTAACGTCAGGATATTTAGAGTTAGAATTCTGCTCGTGATCAAATCTCTGATTGACATTCAAGTTCATCTGTGGAGTATTGGAACCAAAAGGCACTCCGCTCAGCATATTTCCTGTTAACTTGTTTATGTCGGAATCAGAAGCCTTCATGGTCTGCATTTGATGAAGTAAGGAATAGTTTTGCTGTTGATGATCTGAAGATTTTGACAAGTTCCCAAGGATGCCAATGACACTGCTAGAAGATATATCGGTTGCTATAGGAGAATGCAAGTCCTTCGAGTTAACAGCTGGACTCAGTTCATTATTGCCCTTGTTAACATTATGCTGATGCAGATGGACCAGAGAGGAAACTGGAAAGCTAGAGCCTCTACCAAAAGCTGGCATTGGCATTACTTCATCACCCTGGAACACGTTTTTTGCATTAGAAACATCCATTGTCTCTGCAAGTAAATTTGAGGACCTGACTTGAGCTGAATTTTCATCTTTCTGTGAATTAGAACTAATGCTAGCTTCGAGAGCACCTTCTTCCTTGTTGATTTGACTGCCTGTCTTTGGCATACCCCATGAACTTCTCTCTCTTCCATGATTTAGTAAGGACTGAAGTACATTAGGAGTGAGTAGAGGGTTGACACCAGCTTGACGTTGTTGAACTGATATATTTGTCCACACATTGTGCAACATCTTTGAGATGCCATCTTGCTGAGATATACCTGATGCAGAAGGATGAGAAACTGATTTTGTGTCTGTCGCAGGTAGCTGATGGCCAGGACTCTTAATTTGAGAAAATCCTGCAACTGTTGGTTTGGTGTGGTCTCCTTTCCCAGAGAAAAATTGTGAACTACCTGATCCATGATTTTCAGCATGGGAAGCAACTCCTGAAGTGGAGAATCTACTACGCAAAGTAGGCAAGGATGTCTCAACAGATTGGCTTGCTACAGCCCCATCATTAAAATCAAGTGTTTGATTCACAAGTGAAGAACTTTTAGCAGGTGTGCCTACATTAGCTTGGCTGGTGTTGGAAATCTGATGTTCTTGATGTTGTTCCAGGTGATATTTTGCACCAGAATGGTCTTGTCGTTGAAGTCCCAACTGCTGCTCCTGTAATTGCTTTTGAACCAAAGGAAAATCAGGAGCAGTTGCCGCTGATGAATTGAGATACCTATGTGCTTCCACGTGTTTGTTCTGTTGGTGTCCAGGTGGGTTGGATATCTTATCCCAATTCTGTGTTTCAGATGCTTCATGAAGGAGAGCTAAAGGTCGAGCTAAAGAAGCATAATTTGATTGTGATTGATCCTGATAGCTAGCCTCTCCTTGATGGCTTGATTGGGCGATCATAGGATCATTAAAGAGGTTGTGAGAAATTGGGCTTTTGATTGATAGTAATTGTGGAGATGGAGGAGCTAACTGCAATCCAAATCCTCTTGAGTTAGAAGATAAATCAACATGAGGTTGGGCAGCAGAAACATCATCAGCAACTTGGGCAGATCTATCAGACGAATTCATAGAATTCACATCTCTTGATCGGTCAACCTTATGAAGAAGCTCAAGCATATTGCTGCCATCAATTATATAATTCTTAAGGATTAGAAAGATCCTGATGTTTAGGTCATAATGCCAAACAAAATAGGATATAAAGGACACCAAGTAAATAGAATGAAAAGAAAAATGTAAAAATTCAGATTTAATATTTGGCGTTCTAGCAGTGAGAACTGAACAAAAGAAGTGATAAATAAAAAAATTAAATAAATGGTTTCTTAAGTGCTAACACCATCCTATAAATTATTGACACAATAGTACAGAATAAAGCCTGAACAGCCTACCCAACTGTACCATTAGGTATGGGAAGTATGCATTGATGACTATTTAGACAGGCCATGCCGAGTACATAGGAATGTGTGAAACACGTGTCATGCACCATTCAGGTATCGGCATCCTGTGCCACAGCAGAGACCCACTGTGCAAGGATCTCGATAACATAGCAGGGTTAAAGATATGCTTATAAATAAAAAATCATACCTTGCTTGAGAAATTGTCTCATTCTGAACATATTGAGCAGTTGATCCGTTAAAAAAACTGCTAGAAGAACAGGCAGATATTGCATGTTTAGACAGATCCTCTTCTTCCACTACAATCTTCTGCTGATTAGCAAAAGTTAATTATATTAACAGGAAACAGAAATTAAATATCTCAAATCTAAACTTCAGAGAAAGATTAAGAAGAGGAAAGGAAGAGTGGAAATTGAAATGGTTCCAGAACTGATTACATTACCTCAGTAACATTCATAGGATTGTTGCACACAACATGACCAGCAAAAGGTGACCTTCCCCTGAATGATTCATCTATATTTGATCTATTGAAAATTGAGTTGGAGAAACCCTGCATGTTTAGTTGGTGATTGAATTCTGAAGTAGGTTCTGCATTATTCTTCAAATTTGCTAGTGAATTATGAACCATATTAGGTCCCACAGTATGTTGACCATGCTGAACAGTGTTCAGGCCACCACTAGCAACAATATCTTTCAATGCATCACCAACATAACCTTTTCCTGAATGAGCTTCCATGGAATCTTTTTCTTTCTCAACAATATGACCCAGCCTTTCAGTTGCAGGAATTCTTGACAACTCCCAACTTTGTAATTTTGGATTTGGCTGAGTCTGGTTTTCTCTGGCGTCTTTGTCAACTCCAGAATTCCCACGTGCATTGGGGGCAAACTTTCTTCCAAAAACAGATTTCTGTTCATTAGTAATCTGTTGAGGCATGTTCTGGTTCAATTTTAAGGGATTTGGGTTCCCGACAGACCCTAAATTACCTGCTAAGTAATCTCCAGATTGCATCTTAGGACTAGCAATACCTGATTTGACTGCTTGTGTTCCAGAACTCAGGTTAACATGATTGCCATGGATCTCATGATAATCTGAAGTACTGTCACCTCTAGATGGCATTGCATGACTAGCATTCAGACCACCTAAGTTGTTAACAGGCTTAATAGGAGCGTTGGACAAGTGCAAATTCTTATGGCCAGTCCAACCACTTCCATTGTCTTGTGATTTTAACTGAGTGTTCCTGGACCTATTCTGGCACTGCTCAAAGATCTGTCCAGTTCTAATTTCACTAGATATAGGAATTTTAGCTTTAACATCACCTTCTACTGGTTTGGTTTGATTCTGACTATTTGTAAATTCTTTGCCATTGGTTCCTCGCAAGGATGACATTGAAGGCACATGGGATGCGTCAATCAGTGGCATATTTTTTTCTTCATGAGCAGACTTCAGAAGAAGACTCTTATTACCAATAATGGAGGAGCTTGGTGTTGCATTTGGACCACTTAATAAAGAAAAAGGTTGTGCAGTCAAAGAAGCTTGATTCTTTATGTTGTTGCCAACCCATGCAGTTGGTTGTTTCCCATTGTCATTTGTGACACACAAAGGTGTTCTTACAGGTTCTGTGTTCTGAGAACTCAAGCCAATCCACTCTTCCTGAACCCCTTTGTCACTAGTGGAAGCTTGAACAGCCTCTTGCATAAGAGCACTCCAGCTCCCACTATGGATAGAAGGCAATGTGGCATAGCGATCAATATCTAGAGAATGGCCATGCATCTCTCCACCAATGTCAGATGTAAGGCATCCAGCAAGTGAGCCCCAATTATCATCTTCATCTGTGCCAAACAAGAGCTTCTGCTCGATAGGATCTAGACCAGCTGCATCTCTACAATTTCCTATATCTGATAGTTGCTTCGCATGCAAATTATCTGATGTATCATCTTGTTCTTGCCTGGATTGGAAATCCCTAAACTGATCATGGAATTGCAGATTGCTAGCTTCTAGAAAATTTCCAGCTGTGACATCATTACCAAGAACTTGCATTGGAGGGTTGCCAAATGTATTTCTGTCTTGAAGATTCTGTAAAAACAAAATCTTGTCTTCTGAACAATTTTGACCACCTGATTGTTGATCATTTGTAGTAGTAAATGGGTATGGTGATTTCCCTGCAAGGGTTGCATCTGGTCCAGCCACCAAATTGTTGAAATTACTGGATATTCCTAAGAAGTGAGGGTATTGCTCTACTGTGCCAGTGCCTGAAATAGGCATACCATGAATAAATTGATCATTTTGAGGCGTAAATCCCATAGATAGCATTCTTCGATTGTGATCATTCAGCATAAAACTACCATTAGCAAGGTTCTGTAAAGATGTTGGATAACTTGAGTGTGCCAAATTCATGCTGCCAGGAATAAACATCTGAGAGTTAATGGGTAAGTTGGAGACATCCCCAACAAAATTATTTGGCCACATATAGTTGTGTGCATCACTAATAGGCATGTCATTTGATGTTGCAGGTAATTGATCTCCTGTTGCAGGTTTTCCTAAAACAGACAATTGGCTATGCGGAATCAGCTGTCTTTTCTCCTGATCTAGCTGCCGAAGTTGCTGCTGTCTTCGTTCCTCTTGGAACTTCTTGCACAACAATTGTTGTTGTTGCCACAGTTGCATAATGCTAAGAGATGGTATCTTGGATTATGAAGTGTCGCTTTAAGACAGTTAGCTCCTAAGAACCACTGACTTATCACCAAGAAACTGCTAGCAGTCCAGAACCAAGTGCTTCTAAAATATCAATGGGATTGCACTGCTATCGTCGAAACTCTTAAAGACAGCAAAACATCAATTCCACTCTAGAAAATCTTTGAATGCTTTTGTCACACTCCACAGATCTCAAAAGTAAAATATATTAAGCATAAAAATTCTTCCAGAAAATTGAACAACAGTGCCTTGTGACCATGGACCCTCCATTGTTTTACAAGTCTGCTTAAAATCAAAGACACGTAGAGATGTTAAGGCAAAGTTGATAGCAATATTTACAAATTTTGAGAATGAACTGCTAAATCCTGCAAACATTATATGCTCTCAATGAAACAGCCAGAAAGTAAATATTTGGCACACAATTCTAGAGGAGACACCTAGAAATGAATAATGGAAGCATCAGATTCAGATTCTTAGCATTGAGTTAAAATATTTAACTGTCCAATATCCTATATAATCACCGAAACTTCCCACTTCATATCATAATAACATAGACAAGTTTCTTCCTCAAAACATAGGCATCATGGATCAACTTCAATGCAAAAGCATAAATCCAACCTTCTCCAAAACTACAACACAAGAACAACATTCATCCTACAAAATCAGGATTACAATTTGTATAATTATTGCTTCCTTGATGAACCAAAACAAATTTCCAAAATGATGATAAGTTCCCACCAAAAGCTTTCCATGCAGTAGAAACTGATATTAACTGATTCTGTCAAAATCAATACAAGAACAGGGGACTCAGATCTAATCAACAATTAAAAGAAGAAAACGAACTTTGTGAAACAGGTGTTTCTCTTATTTATAAATAAAGTTTGTGATTAAACTATTAAAAGCGCCAAAACACTATACAATAAGATACCACCAAACAGAACTTTCAAAGCACTGACAACTTGCTTTTGTGATTTTTAATTATGTCCAAGCAACATTAGAGTCAAAAGCTCTCTTAGGGTATAAGAGTATATACATTCTATACAAATTAGATAAGTCTTCAACTAAAATGATACGTTTCGAATGAAGTCAATCAACCAGACAACATTAGCAGCATAAGTGATGTTGTGTATGAGTGTCACTGAAACATGTGGGTGGTGAGAGTGACAGGGAGCACAAAAAAAAAAGATACAATGTGACTGATATATATCCCTCATAGGTGCATCATACTGCTATACAGGGATCAAGTGGTAAGCTTTAGGATGCAACAAAGAGTAAATAGGGCAAGTAAAAAAATTAAATTTATGAACCAGTTCTAAATTTGTCACAACTTTAATCTCAAAGGAAAAAAATTTAATATTTTTTAGCTTCAAGTAGTCAAAATAGTCCAAAAAAGCAAGAAGAGAACAAAATCCTTTGTTGCAATATATATATATATAAAGAAATTAGAGTCCTATATCAATGACATCAGAAGGAGCAAAACAGTTAAAAAGCCCTGCTACAGCCGCGGAACAGCAACACCGCAGACCCAAATCCCAGCATTTCAACGAAGTCCCAACTCCAACGCAAAGGAAAGGTAACCTAGTTAACGTATCCTTCTCAAGCCAAATTGGGGGCAAGCGAGTAGAATTGCAGCGCTCAACCGGCAAAATAAAGAAGAGACAGCACAAAGAAACCCAAGGGAAGGAGAATCAGGCACCTGCGTAGCGCACGGACGCAGATCAACGGATCTATCCGGGCGTGAAGCAAGGTAAGGCGGCACGGATAGGAAATAGTGACAAACTCGATCGTCCTTGAGCTAGGGTTAGGGTTCCTGAGCAGCTGCCTCAGGAGCTTAGGGTTAGCGTTCCACGATCAACAGAAGCGCCACGACCCTGGACTTCGTGCGCTCGCTCTCACTCTCACCATTGCTCCGCGCGAGATAATAAAGAGGAGAGAGAAGGGGGGATGTTTTTGTGAATTTTCCAAGGAAGGGGCGAGAGGAAGAAGACACCGGCTCGGTGACGAGGCTACTGATTAGGACGACGAACCGTGCGGT
>JBAMIE010175362.1:12500-14227 GCA_037177295.1 Kaempferia parviflora | reverse complement strand
AGGCCCTTATACTCGTTATGCCTAGCATTGAATAGACTGGGTATTCACCTTATCAATTCTCAAATCAATGATGGGCTCTATTTGGCATCAGAATTCGTACCCGAATAGGACTGACCAAATATTTGTCAGGCTATTGTTCTCTTGTTCTCTCGAATCCATGGAGTAAGACATCGATTTATCAATAAAATTATTTGATTACATGATTGACTCCCTTGAAAAGCATTGGCGCACGTGTAAACGAGGTGCTCTACCTAACTGAGCTATAGCCCTTGTCATAGACATCTTAACATATAGATAATTTCTTGTCAAGATGGATATTCCATGATTACATAATATAATAGTTCTTTGGCCGTTTCCTCTTAATTAAGTTAAGGATTGGTATTGCTTAGAAGTAATATTCCATATATAATCCCCGAAGTGATGAGTCTCTTTTTTCTTTGTAGTGATAAAAGACCTACTTAACTCAGTGGTTAGAGTATTGCTTTCATACGGCGGGAGTCATTGGTTCAAATCCAATAGTAGGTAGAACTTATTAGATACCGGAATCAATGGTATCTAATAAGTTTTTCTACTCATCTTCTTTTTTTTTTTTGTTGTATTAGATTAGACTTAATTGTTTTCAATTGTCGGAATCAAAACATGCTGTCTAATAAAATAAAGAACTTCTTTTGATTGTTCCGATGCACTACATCAACTAGTCGGAAATAACATTGATAGCCTCTACTCGTGTCCTAGCTCGTCTGAGAGCTAGATTCGCCTCAATTGCTTGTCTTTTACCTTCTGCTTTACTCAAGTTAGCTTCCGCTTTTTCAAGAGCTTGCTGAGCTTCTTGCGGATCAATGTCAGTACTTATCTCTGCATCATTTCCTAAAATGGCGATCTCATTATTACCTATTCTAGCGAAACCCCCCATCAAAGCCACCTTTAGCCATTGGTCATTTAGGCGTATTCTCAAAAGACCTATATCTACAGCTGTGGCAATAGGGGCGTGGTTTGGTAATACACCAATTTGGCCACTATTAGTAGATAAAATGATTTCTTTCACTTCTGAATCCCAAATAATTCGATTAGGGGTCAGTACACAAAGATTTAAGGTCATTTCTTCAATTTACTCTCCACTTCTAAGTTCATAGCTTTCGCGGTAGCTTCATCGATGTTACCCACCAAATAAAAGGCCTGCTCGGGAAGACTGTCTAATTCTCCGGAGAGGATCAGTTGAAACCCCCTAATTGTTTCTGCGAGGCCAACATATTTCCCTGGAGAACCAGTAAATACTTCCGCTACAAAGAAGGGTTGTGATAAGAAACGCTCAATTTTTCGTGCTCTTGCTACGGTTAAACGATCCTCTTCGGATAATTCGTCTAATCCAAGGATAGCTATAATGTCCTGCAGTTCTTTGTAACGTTGTAAAGTTTGCTTAACTTTTTGCGCAGTTTCATAATGTTCCTCGCCAACGATCCGAGGTTGGAGCATAGTTGACGTTGAATCTAAAGGATCTACTGCTGGATAAATGCCTTTTGCAGCTAATCCTCTTGATAGTACGGTAGTAGCATCTAAATGTGCAAATGTCGTGGCAGGAGCAGGGTCAGTCAAATCGTCTGCAGGTACATAAACTGCTTGAATAGAAGTTATAGATCCTTCTTTTGTAGACGTAATTCTTTCTTGCAAAGAACCCATTTCTGTACTAAGGGTAGGTTGATAACCCACTGCAGAAGGCATTCTCCCTA
>JBAMIE010175362.1:0-7500 GCA_037177295.1 Kaempferia parviflora | reverse complement strand
CTTTATATAATTATCAATTAAATAAAAAATTATTCTATGTATCAATTCTTACATCTCCTACAACCGGTGGAGTTACAGCCAGTTTTGGTATGTTGGGAGATATCATTATTGCTGAACCTAATGCCTACATTGCATTTGCGGGTAAAAGAGTAATTGAACAAACATTGAATAAGACAGTACCCGACGGTTCACAAGCGGCTGAGTATTCATTCCATAAGGGCTTATTCGATCCAATCGTACCACGTAATCTTTTAAAAGGCGTTCTGTGTGAGTTATTTCAGCTCCACGGTTTCCTTTCCTTGACTTAAAAAAAATTTGTAAATTAAAGTACAGCACTAGATTCAGTTATTTGTAGTGAGCAGTAATTCATATCATCGTGACAAAAAAACTGATAAAAATGACGTTTGGTGACATAAATTCTGCTTGTAGTAAGAATCAGAAGTTTTGGATAATCGCTTTTCTTTTTTCCTACGGATCCCTTTTGCTTGTATTTTACCTCTATTCCTGATTAGGAATTAGAAACCCTCTATTAACAGGATAAAAGAGTTAATTTTTTCTTCCTAGGAATTTTTTTTTGAAAAAGAAGAATTTTAGAATTGTATTCGTCCTTCTTACGTCTTAATTACGTTTTAATGCTTATTCAATTTTAATGCTTCTTAGTTTTAGTTCTTAATTAATTTATTAAATTTTTTTTTAATTATTATTTATTTTGTATTTTATTTTGTTTTTGTTAAATTAAATATATGTTAAATATATTTTTTTGTTATTTTGTTATGTTATTATATGTTAATATATTTATTATATTATAATTTCTATTTATTTATTATTTATATTTATTATTTTTTTTTTTTAATTTCATTAAAATAAATAATAAATGAATAGAAATAGAATATATAAAATAAATATTAAAATAAAATAAATATTAAAATAAATATAAGATAAATAATTATAAACATAGAACAAATAATATTAATATAATGTAATATTAATATAATGTAATAGATATTAATGTAATGTAATCGTTATATAGATTATATAGATTTATATAGATATAGTAATAATAATAAATATATAGTAAAATGTAATTGATGTATAATATAATTTAATGTAAGATTAAATGTAAATATATATCAATATATTAATGTCTAATAATTAGAGAATTGTCTAATTATAGAATAATAACAATAATAATTAATAAAATAATAAAAAACAATAATATAATATAATAACAATAATAAATTAAATATAATAATAAATTAAATATAGATATAGAATAAAATATCTATGTAGTAATAGAAATGATCTCTATATCTTCCGAAAACCCATCCGAAAACCCATTTTTTGACTTTTACGAAGAATCCTCTTGTATCGGATTTAGAGTCGCAAACTCATAAAAACTTCTTATTATTTTAGTTTTAGAAAAAAGATAAGAATGAAAACAAGATAAGAAAAAGTTTATTAAATGGAATTATCATACATATTCGTGTAGAAAGATAAATAAAATAGGTACACTTAATGTAGTTTTACATTTCTTGTACTTATTAATATTCTTATTAATTTAATATTCTTATTAATATTAATAATATTATTTATATACTTATATTTATATTATAATATAATAGATAGACTACTTATCATAAGATATCCTTATAAAGAGGTTCAAATATTAAATTGAGGCACCCATTCTATGACAGATTTCAACTTCCCCTCTATTTTTGTGCCTTTAGTGGGCCTAGTATTTCCGGCAATTGCAATGATTTCTTTATTTCTTTATGTCCAAAAAAATAAGATTGTCTAGCTGCGATGTATGGGACCAAATCTCATCAAGTTATTTCAATCAACACTGGATCATTATTTAGGTATCTATTTTTTTAGTGGAATGTGGTACAATATGTGGCTCCTTGCAAATATAAATGAAAGAAAGAGCCGTTTTGCGTGCGTATACATTATATCTGTATAAATGTATGTATATGCGGGTATAGCTCTGGCAAAAAGCGGATCATCGAATATTTAAAGTGGAAAGTCAATATATCTAACCAATTACTTCTAATGGTTCACATCAAGTGCTAGTTGATGAGAGTTACCTCGGGAGCAGGAAAAGAAAAGTCAAATTCATTTGGTTTATTCTCCCAATTCCAATCGAATGCAATTAGATCTAGTATAATATGAACTGGCGATCAGAACATATATGGATAGAACTTATAACGGGGTCTCAAAAAACAAGTAATTTTTTCTGGGCCTGTATCCTTTTTTTAGGTTCACTAGGATTCTTAGTCGTTGGAACTTCCAGTTATCTTGGTAGGGATCTGATATCCGTATTTCCATATCAACAAATATCTTTTTTTCCACAAGGGATTGTGATGTCTTTTTATGGAATTGCGGGTCTATTCATTAGCTCCTATTTGTGGTGCACAATTTTGTGGAATGTAGGTAGTGGTTATGATCGATTCGATAGAAAAGAAGGAATAGTGTGTATTTTTCGTTGGGGATTTCCTGGAAAAAATCGTCGTATCTTCCTTCGCTTTCTTATGAGCGATATTCAGTCAATCAGAGTGGAGGTTAAAGAGGGCCTTTATACTCGTCGTGTCCTTTATATGGAAGTCAGGGGCCAGGGAACTATTCCTTTGACTCGTACTGATGAGAATTTAACTCCACGAGAAATTGAACAAAAAGCTGCGGAATTAGCCTATTTCTTGCGCGTACCAATTGAAGTATTTTGAAATGAAATGGGAAATAAATACTTTCTCAGCATGAGGGAAGGAATTCAGCAATCCTCTTCTTCTTTTTTTAATACAACTGAAGTTTCTTCAGAATGCTCATTCGAGTAGAACATGTTAGATTCTATTTCTTTGTTCTGTTGATGTGGTGGTGACCCTTAGAATAAAGCAAAAGAAGGGGGACGTATATGGAACAAAACGACTAAACTATAATAAGAAGTCATTTTTCGTCTGCCAAAAATTTTTTATGTGTATGGAGTTCAACTCAATTCTTTCTTTCATACTAGTAAGAAGTATAATAAGTATGGATTCATCACAAACCGGACATTTCGAAATAGAGAATTCATCTTTTCTTTTTAGTTTAGGCTCAAATTCCATTTTAGAATTGATATATTAGATACAGATAGATCATATCTCATAAAATTTCTTTCTTTTGTCAACCAATCCTTCTTTTTATCTTTTATTTTTCTCCTTGAGAAACAAACGATTGGATCTCTCATAACCATTCAATTTATCTCTTGTTTTGTCACCTATTTCGGATTTCATCATCAATATTCTTCAGAAATCTCCCTTTTCTTTTCCTGGGGGTAAAACATTTCGAAATAATAATTACTTGGTCCCCGGTGGAGTTCTTTCGTCTCAAATTTTGAATAATATTCTTCAATCAAGTGGTTTTTTGAGCATTCATCGAAAAGAACAAATAAGGATGCAATACAATTGGTTCTAATTTGTTCAAATGAAATATCTGAATATTTGCTTATTTTTTTTTTCATCCAAAACAGACCTTATCTTGATTCTATTTCTATATTTAATTTAGATCCAAAGACTAAATAAAGGACTAAATAATTATACAAAAATGGAGAATAGATCCATAGGTTCCATACCTTGTTATAGAACTCATGCTTCAGAGAAATATCAGATAAGATAAAATTAACAAATAAAATGAAGCAGGTTTATTAACAATTCAAAAAAAAAGAAAAGTGAAAAAAAAAAAGAAAGTGTTGATTTTCCTTCCATATCTTGCATCTATAGTATTTTTACCCTGGTGGGTCTCTCTCTCATTTAATAAATGTCTGGAACCTTGGGTTAATGATTGGTGGAATACCAGGCAATCCGAAACTTTCTTGAATGATATTCAAGAGAAGAACGTTTTAGAAAAATTCATAGAATTAGAACAACTATTTCTGTTGGACGAAATGATAAAGGAGTACCCCGAGACACATCTACAAAAGCTTCGTATAGGAATCCACAAAGAAACAATACAATTGGTCAAAATACATAATGAATATAATTTACATAGCATTTTGCATTTCTCGACAAATATAATCTGTTTCGCTATTCTAAGTGGTTATTTTATTCTGAGTAATGAAAAACTTGTCATTCTTAATTCTTGGGTTCAGGAATTCTTATATAACTTAAGTGACACAATAAAAGCCTTTTCTATTCTTTTAGTCACTGATTTATGGATTGGGTTCCACTCTCCACATGGTTGGGAACTAATGATTGGTTCGGTCTACAACGATTTTGGATTGGCACATAACGATCAAATTATATCCGGTCTTGTTTCCACTTTTCCAGTCATTCTAGATACAATTGTGAAATATTGGATTTTTCATTGCTTAAATCGTGTATCTCCTTCACTTGTAGTCATTTATCATTCAATGAATGAATGAGAATGAAGAACTCATTTAATCTCCTGATATCAATCAAATCAGAATCTTTCTTTGTGCATAACGAAATTTTAATTTGACTTACTCTTTCTTTATATTTCTACCTGTTTATTCAAGGTATTTGTCCTATATTTCAGTACAATTATTCCAGTACAATGACAGACTCGTGGATAGGGAACTATACTAGCTACCTACCTAATTTATTGTAGAAATTCGGGGATCGATGATTGGACCATGCAAAATAGAAATACTTTTTCTTGGGTAAAGGAGCAGATGACTCGATTTATTTCTGTATTGATCGCGATATATGTAATAACTCAGACATCTATTTCAAATGCATATCCTATTTTTGCGCAGCAGGGTTATGAAAATCCACGAGAAGCAACTGGACGAATTGTGTGTGCCAATTGCCATTTAGCTAATAAGCCCGTGGATATTGAGGTTCCTCAATCTGTGCTTCCTGATACTGTATTTGAAGCAGTTGTTAAAATCCCTTATGATACGCAACTGAAACAAGTTCTTGCTAATGGCAAAAAGGGGGGTTTGAATGTGGGGGCTGTTCTTATTTTACCCGAGGGATTCGAATTAGCCCCTCCCGATCGTATTTCCCCCGAGATGAAAGAAAAGATAGGCAATCTTTCTTTTCAGAGTTATCGTCCCACTAAAAAAAATATTCTTGTAGTAGGTCCTGTTCCTGGTCAGAAATATAGGGAAATCATCTTTCCTATTCTTTCTCCCGACCCTGCTACGAGGAAGGACGTTCACTTCTTAAAATATCCCATATACGTAGGCGGAAACAGGGGAAGGGGTCAGATTTATCCCGATGGGAGTAAGAGTAACAATACTGTCTATAATGCCACATCCGCAGGTATAGTAAGCAGAATAGTACGTAAAGAAAAGGGCGGATATGAAATAACCATAACTGATCCATCGGATGGACATCAAGTGATTGATATTATACCTCCAGGACCGGAACTTCTTGTTTCAGAGGGTGAGTCTATCAAGCTTGATCAACTATTAACAAGTAATCCCAATGTGGGGGGGTTTGGTCAGGGAGATGCCGAGATAGTGCTTCAAGATCCGTTACGCGTTCAAGGTCTTTTGTTCTTCTTAGCATCTGTTATTCTAGCACAAATCTTTTTGGTTCTTAAAAAGAAACAGTTTGAAAAGGTTCAATTGTACGAAATGAATTTTTAGATCTAGGGATTCTTTAATACAAGTTGGTAAAAAGGAAAGGCCAAATTTTTTTGATCGATACTATTATGTCATGTAGTATGATCATAAAAAAATTTGTAAAGTCCTTTGTTTGTTTTGTTTATACTGTTTTTGCTTTGAGAGATGTCTAAAATTTATTACTTCTATATAATAGACCATTCATTGTATTAGTAATGGATAATAGGTATACAAATACAATACAAAGGAGGAGAATACAAAGCAAAAGATAAATAAAAGATACAAATGCTTCTAGGAGGTATTATTAGTCTTTCTATTCTTCTATTTGACACAAGAAAAGGGATTTCCTTTTTCTTGTGTCGAGATACGAGATAATAATGATTCTTTCTCCTGTTCGTCAAAGATAAGATTACTATTTTTTCCGGGTCTATCTATCAGTATCAGAACTTCTTTTTTTTAGATTTTGATAATAATAATATAAGAAGTAGTGAACAAACAAATAAAAAGGGGTGTGTGGTTGGTAGGTAATAATTCATTGAGCAAATAGAATCCCTTCAATTATTTAATTGACTTAATAAATTTAGTAAAAAAAATGCAACCAAATTCTTTTTTGACGTCCCGGTCGGTTGAAATTGAAAAGTCAATTGCATTTTTTTACACATATCTAAATCCTATTATCTCATCACAGTTCAAATTTTATCTTTTTTATAGATAGAGTAAGGTTCTATGAGTATATAAATAAATGATTTGTAGGATGTCTCATCTGTGGAAATCCATATATATATAATATAATTTTATAATTTATAATTATATAATTTTGATCATCCAAAAATCGATGAATTCCTTTTTTTGCTTCGTCACAGAGTTAATATTAATAAATATGTTGTAGTAACAACAGAGAGAGACTCTGAATTCATTAACGGATTCAATTCTTCAAAAACATCACTAGAAACAAAGGAATATAGTATTGAAACATCAGAGTAAGGGATCCGTTTTGTTATTTTTACAAGTAATAATATTTTTTTGACTAGGTAACTTTACCGCTTTTAGGTTATGGAATGAATCAAAGCTTTGCTATAAAAGTAAGAACTCAGCAGGACCGTACCCTTTTGTTTTGTCTGATTCGAGGGGTACGGTCCTGCTGAGTTCTTACTTTTTCATGTCTACAATCAAGTTCATCTTATTATTACAGAGATGAGCCTAATCCGGAATATGAACCGTAAAAGAAAATACCAATTGAACCGATCACAGGAATACCAGTTACAGTACCTATCAGCCAAAGAGGAATCCTTCCAGTAGTATCGGCCATTTATCCCACCTTCCTCCACATTTCATCAAGTGGTCATGCTAGAGACAAAAACAGTCATGGATAATTATGAAGATAGTATCCTTCCGAATGGGATAAGAGAATTTCTACTATTTTTGTTCTTTCCCTCAATTGAAGAAATAATTGGAAAATAAAACAGCAAGTACAAAAATGAGTAATAATCCCCAGTATAGACTGGTACGATTCAATTCAACATTTTGTTCATTTGGATTTGATTGTGTCATAGCTCTATAATTCGGATTAGGTTTATCGTTGGATGAACTGCATTGCTGATATTGACCCCAAAAAAGAAACGGTAGGTACAGCTAGTCCATGAACAGCCAACCATCGCACTGTAAAAATTGGATAGGTTCGATCTATAGTCATTGGGGACCTCCTAAAAGGATCTACTAAATTCATCGAGTTGTTCCAAAGAATCAAAACGGCCAGTTATTAATGGAATCCCTTGTCGGTTCTCTGTGAAATATTCGTTTGGCCGAGGGCTTCCAAACACATCGTAAGCTAAACCCGTACTGACGAATAACCAACCCGCAATAAATAGGGAAGGTATAGTAATGCTATGAATGACCCAGTATCGAATACTGGTAATAATATCAGCAAAAGAACGTTCTCC
>JBAMIE010175343.1:0-14231 GCA_037177295.1 Kaempferia parviflora | reverse complement strand
CGTGTACAATTGTCTAAAGTCCTAACTGGAGGATAGGCAAAGGTAAGTCCAACGGAAAGGTTGGCAGATGAGAAAGTCCTACTGAGTGAAGCTAGATAGATGGAAAATCCAAGTGAGTAAAACCTGGTGAAAGTCCTAGTGAGTGAAGCTAGGCAATGTGAAAAATCATGGTGATTAAAGCTAGGCAAATGGAAAATCCAGGTAAGTGAAGCCTAGTGAAAGTCCTAGTGGGTGAAGCTAGGCAATGTGGAAAGTTCTAGTGAAGCCAAGCATTGGGAAATCTAGGTGAGTCAAGGTTGATCGAACACCTTGTAATTGATAAGTCCAAGTGGGTTAAGGAGGCCGAACACTTGGCACGAGACGTAAGACCAAATGGGTCAAGGTTGACCAAACATATGGCACATTAGAGAAAAGTCTAAGTGGGTCAAGGATTGACTGGACACTTGGTGAGAAGTCCTAGCAAATCAAGGTCAACCAGATGCTAGGTATGAGAAAGTCCCAACAGGTCATGGTTGACCGGATATTGGGAAAAGTAGCCTAAATTTTGTTTTAGTAAGGTTATGCTTGGGACAATCGATCAGCTCATGGATAAGAGGCTTTGTCTCGCGAAATCGTGAAAACCAGAAGGTGGCTGAATCGATCCAACCTGGCCCAATCGATCAGTTGATCGATTAGGATGGATTTCTAACGCTATCGTGCGAACGCACAGAAAAGCTCTGGATCGATCAGCAGATCGATCCAGGTTGTTGCGATAAAGTAAAGTTGGCTTCTAGATCGATCAACTGATCGATTGAAGCCCTGGATCGATCAGTTGATCGATCCAGATATGATCGTTGTGACTGCAGGTTTAAAAGATGCGAGTTTTGTGGCACCGAAGCAGCTCTCCCTCTCCCCTTCTTCTCCAACGACAAACTCAAGGCGATTCTTGAAGCTTCTCAATGCGAAGTAATGTTGCATTTCCGAGTCTTCAAGAAACTATCAAAAGCTACACAAGATCAAGCAAGAAGAGGTCTATTTGTGTATTGTTGTACATAGTAATTCTTGTTTAGATTTGTATACTTGTGTGAGTTTTGTACAAGGCTTTTCCGCCTCTAGTGTCTTACCGAGAAGGAGTTGTTTCTGATAGTTGAGGGTGTGTAAGTCGTACAGATCCTTGCACTAGTCACCTCTTCTTGAGATGGATACCAAGTAAATATTCGTGTTTGAATTATCGAGTCTTCGTCGAGTCTATTCCGCTGCAAATCATCAACAACGAAATAAGACGGAGCCATTCACCCCCACCCTTTAGCTCCGGAAAGGTCCCCAACAAATTCAACCCTTAAATTCTAAAATCTTAAATCCTAAATGCATATAATATACCCTAAAAATAAACAAAAAAACTTCTGATTATTGAATCCAAGCGCCCTAGGTCCGCACAGGCGCACAACATTTGATCCGCAGCATAACAAATTTGTATGTATATATATAAACAGTTTTTATCGAACCACGTAGCTAAGTTTTTAAAATTACTAAATCACGTAGGTTAGTTTCAAAATTGCCAAAATCTCATATCTACTTTCCATTTTACCCCTAATCAATCAACTGATAAAAAATGAGTCGAATCGATTTTGGTTTGGAAATTAGTTGACTGATTTTTAACATCAGTCAAATCAATTTCTCTCTGTGCTGATGTTTCGAGCAAATCAGTTGACTGATAATGAAAATAAGTCGAATCAATTTGCTTCTATATCAAATCGATTTTGGATAAAACTAGTTGATGGACCAAACGACATCGGATTGACATGAAATTAGTACATATATGTTCGGCTAGGTTTCATGATTATATTTATGCTCTCAAATATCAATTTGGTAGCACAAGGTGAATCGTTCGCCCCCAGCGTCTCCGCTAACTCGTCCCAGGGCCAACGCGAAGGAGGTAAATCACGGGGGCAACACCTCGTATACTAGTCATCAGTCCCTCCGGTGGGAACTCTCTCAAATATCAATTTGACTCAATATATTGAGAGTAATGATTTTTAAATACGAATTAGATTTTTTAAATACTTTTGTATTTAAAATTATTACTCTTCATATATTAAGTTAAATTGATATTTAATAATATATCTACAGAGAATTAGTAAAATATATATAAATTAATCTTATGTCAATTTAAAAACATTGAGCCATCCATCAATTTTATCCAAAATAAATTAATGGTAAAATTTACGAATGCACTTGTACAACTCAGCAAGACAATGGTAAATACATGCAATCGAATCATTTCCACTTCACATCACTTTGCAAATGTTTGACTGTTCGTATGGTGTACCGTACTAGGAACGATAATTTAAATCTGACCTCCAATCCAGATGGAGAAGAACAGAGAGAAAATTTTAAATCTGATTATATTAATCAGACAATCGAATATGAATATTTTTAAATATGGATATGAATGTAAATATGGTAAAATTTTATTCATATCCTACTTGATACCCGATACTTAATAATACCCATCTCAGAAAAAACACTTAGCTTGCCTGTTTATTTGGTCACCAACACGTGTCTCATCTTTTTTTCCATGAGAAATACTCACCCGATCGATGAAGGAACGTGAGACGAGAAAGAGTCGAAGAGAAGACAATACGTTGAAATAATTTTAAAAAAAAAGAATGATAGGTAGTAAGTAATAGGATGATGGATAGGATATGAATACTCAATCCTTCGATGGGTATAGGGATAGATATAAAAGGAAAATACCCGATGGATATGAGTATAGATATAATAAATGGGGATGAATAAGGAGGATATGAAATCCTACCCATTGTTATCCCTATACCATACTCATTGACTTTCTCCACGTAAGCAAAACCACCCTTCATGAACACCCCTGGCTCTCGCTTTCCCCTTTGTATTCCCGTCGCCTCCCCTCCTCCCGCCGTCATCATCCGCGTCAACGTAGCCAGATGTGTGCCACATAGACACGACGGATTCATTGGGGAGGATGCTAAGGAGAGCAACACAAGCGAAGGTAGCGACCGAAGTATCCGTTCAGCAGCAACACCTCTATTAGTTTAATGTCAAAATAAAAAAAATTCATTAAATTTATCCCAAAAGAAAAGATTTTATTAATAGTTGAAAGATGAATATCCTTGCAACTCTACATAAGTTTATATAAGCTTAAAGCATCTATAAACTCTAGAGCATATAACAAGAAAATAATAAAATCCTAATATAATATATAGACTTCAACTCTAATTGGTACAAAAAAAAATAGATCTTTTGAAAAAAAAAAAAAATCTTTTAACATAAATTAAAATTATAGACTAATTATGACCCAAAAATATTTAAAATATCATACAAATAAATATTACTAAAAATAATAATAAAATCTTCTAAAACTCACATGAAGGCATAAATGATAAAATTTAGGATCAAAAGCTTACAGTCAAAAGTTTACAGTTACATATACCTTGTAATAAATATAGATTTTAAATTCTAGACGCGTAACTGATAAAATCTGATTCTATATCCCAAGTTAAAAAATTGTGTTAGATTAATCCTGAAGATCAAAAATTACAGGCAGAGGATCAAATAATTTGACTTAAAATGGAGTGGCGAAGGATTTGGATTGTGCAGCTGTGCCATCTATCCAATTAATTTGACATCTCAGTTTTAAAACAAAGCACTCATGAAAACCTCGTTAACAAATTAAAAAAAAAAAACACAACCTCGTTGGGCTGATAGGCTGCTTTAACTGAAGATTACAAATGAGTGTGAACTAGTTCAAGTTAGGTAACGTTGGTGAAATAAATGAAGTTCCTCAGGCTTTACTCAACATGGTATTGGACGTTAAATAGGTCTGGGATGTGAAAAAAAAAAGTAAAAAAAAAAAATGATACAAACAACGCTGAAACAATTACTGGACAATTGTAGACTCTTCCTGCTGGCCCAACTTTTTCTTCATCATATCATACACCCTGTCCACTTTCACTGGATCAACTTTAAACAAACAATGGGCATCTGATTTATTGACAATATTGCCCGTGTATATCTCTTGTACCAGTGTCTCTTGCATTTTGAGGTAGTGATTGGGCAGCAATCGGTTTTGACAGCACAGTTCTTGCTCCTGCAGGTCAAGAAAAAGGGGGGAAAGTTAAAGAAAATCTATCAGAATTATGAAGCAAAGCATATTTTCTAATAATTTTCTGTTTTTTCCCACAAAACTCCAGAATGGGTTATTTAAGATCATCATCAACAGAACTATATTCCATCATCAGTTCTGAAGTTTTCCCTGCTCATCATAATCCCAAATATCTTATTTACAAGTAATCATCATTAAGATAGTCTTCAGCCTACATAAAACTAGCAAGAGGTACATCTAAAAACAGTGCATATTAACAAACAAATAAAATAAGGCTAATGTACAAATATTAAATCGGTAAAGTAAATTCTTACGATTTCACTGAGCAATTCAGCCCCAGGGAGTCCGGTGATATCCCATTCATCAAATGATCTCACAGTAACTTGTCTGGCATTAGTTGAAGGTGAGTCTTTGCTACTGGTATCTAACCCAATGCCACCTTTTACTTTGTGGTCATCATTCATGTTTCTCAGACTTCCATCATTTTCCCCTTTTTCACGATTTAATGGACGGTTTGTTTTTTGCATTAGTTTACTCCCAGGAAGAACCTGAGAGTTTTCCCTGGAATTTTGTGCATTTGCTTCTGGCTCCCTCTTCTGCTTCTGTTCAGTGTGCGATTTTGCTTCTGCCAATGTACGACATCCAGCAGATCGACATTCCTGGCAAACAGGCATGAGGTTTTAAGTCAAGTCACTTGATGGTACAAGTCACAGAAATTACAAATGTATCCCCAGTAGATTATTTCTACAACAAATCGTAATTGATGATCCACAATTAACAGGTAGCTAAGGGCTCTTCAGGATATCTAGGCATCAAAGAACCTTTTCAAACTAAGATATCTTTATCTACATAACAATCACAGAACTCAGCATTAGCATTGAGCCTTATGGTCCTATTCAACATCTTCTTGTTAATTGAAATCTATAAATAATCTACAACTCGACTTAATTACAGAGAAGATTGCACCTGAAGCTCTTGAATTCTTCTTCGAATTTTGCGCTCCTCAATAACACTCTTGACCAAGTCCTCGTGCTCTTCTAGAGAGAGAAAGCGCATAAAGACCTTGAAACTATTATATATGTCTTTGTCTTCATTGGAGATCTCCTTCTCTAATGGATTAGGATAAAGTAAATTCCTTTCTAGAATAAATTCCTTTCTTCGCTTCCTCTCATCAAGCCTATCAAAAAGTTTTTAACACATCAGTCACAGTTTTGCTAATTCACAACAATAGTAATGCTATTCCACAAGTACTATAAAAATGCATACCAAAGATCATTTAGCAACAACTTGGAAAGGACAACTGCCTTCAGTTCACATGGTACGGAATAGCACGCGTGCAAGTAAAATTATGCTGGAGAAACAAGTTCTGATAATTAAAATTAAAATTAAAATTAAACTGTTCGGAGATCAAGTCTCCTACCCATTATTCACGAACCCAAAATTATATGTTCTAATCACGCAAGAAGAACAAACATCATCATCATCAAACCAAATTTGTTCCAACTGCCTAAGGTCTAATACACAGATGTTATCCCTCAAATAAACTGTGCAAGAACTATATAAATAGTAATATTGAGATCAATTAAATCAATGTTTAGTACCTTTACTAAACAGACAACAAAATCAGCCATCATGTACATAAATTGGGATGGTAGTTAAATTCGTTAATTAAAATATCATTCTATGTCAATTGGCACAGGCAAAATTTCCTGTTCAGTAAACTGACCAGGATGTGGAATAGGCTGAACATGATACTCGACTTTAGTGACCCATCTCAACAACAAAGGTGACTTCACGAAACTATTGTGAAATTCTGAGGTGGAGGTGAATCCATTCAAGGTTGGTAATGACTCCCACACGATTTGAAAGCTTACACATATCGCAACAACAGCTTCCATGTAAGATCTAGCAACAGTAACACCTTGCTACTGGTCAATGATAACAAAGACAGCTTTGCTTGTTGTTCAAGACAATTAACAATGGCTTTGCTCGTGGACTACAGAACTTCCAAAACATGAACAAGTCATTTTCTTCCTCCAGTCCTTCCCCATTCTCTTATTCTGCAGCTATGCTTTAGCATTTGGCACTCCCACCAGCATCAACTCTTGGCACACCTGGCACATCTCAAGCCAATTGGGGACTAAAACCTCCGCTTGGATCAAAACCTCAGCTCAGCTAAAGATTTCAAACCTTAGTTAAATTTATGCTAAATTAGATCAAAAGAACCATTCAGTAGAGATGTGACCTTTTCTAAAGAAATCTTTCTTAGTTTCATTTCCCTTCAAGGAAACACAAACCAGCTTTTATCTTCCTTTCCTCTACACTTCTTTCATTCAGCTCCCTCCGCTTTACCTCCCTTGTAGAAACACAATGTTACTTCCACAGGTATTTTTTGTCAGTTAACATAGAAAGAGAACATCTCAAACCATTGCAAAGGCAAGAAGGAAGAGTACAAGGATCTGTTGGATTAGTCAGAGTTGTGTATGCATCAACCAGGTAACAAAGCACCGTACACACGTCACACAAAAAAGAAAAACTGGAGCTACAAAACATGCAAAAGCTTTAATTATCTAACTAATGCATTTATAATTTATTTAACAGATGAGAAAAAACTTGCCCACATGTAAATATTATACCCAATGCAGATGTTCAAAGGATGCCTATCAGTGCATCACTAAAGGGCTGACTGTACAAGCTTCCTGTGTTCCTATCCTTCTGAAATATATATCATGCCACTATTTAGAATAACACGCAAAAAGAAAGACACAATCTTGGTTGCCTCCATATCTTGGTTCTAATACAAGAAAAAGGTTTTTCTGTGATTTCCTTCTATGCTAAGCATGCAAAAGTCCTGACCTCACACATCAATCATATGTAGTATATTTTCACAGGAAAACTTATAAAGTAGTTGACCATAGAACAGAAATTTAAGTGGAGACGTTAAATAACTGCTTAGCAAAAGCCAGTCACCCTTGATACACACAGGATTTGCCCAATATGAAATAAAACATACTGCAAATTTTTTGTAACTAACCTTGACAAATAAATACGTAGCATTCTCAGCTTCAATTCCCGTTCTGTTTCTGAGTCATTTTCCTTAAACTCCATATCAGCCAATGCCTGCTCTGCGTCATTGTCATATTCAGGTTCAAATTCTTGCCTCTTTTGGTTATAGCCACTCTCAATAATTGTAGGACCTTCCTCTCCTGAATACTTGGGTTTTTTCACACCAACTGTCCTATCCTTATAAGACCCTGCCAAGCAAAATTGTCAAATAGGATTATCACATATGAAAGTAGAAAAGCAAGAAAACAAAGCATTATGAATTAACAACCTGCATTTAACTAGAAAATCTGAAAATAATAATCAGTGAGGCATGTACCTTTAAAGCATGCAGAATTAATTGATCATGCAGCAAGCAGAGTGGCATAGCAATGACAATGTGATGGAAATAGACTCTTTTAAAAATAAATTGGTCAAATAAAATAAATCCAGCTCAGGTTCTAAATTTCTATTTTTTTCTATTTTATTGATACTTGAGTCAAAATGTAAGTTTATTTTAATCCTAATATTATTATTTCTAGAGCTCCTAAACTAGTTTGCTTGCCTTGTGAGAGACCAAGGTATTGTAAAACCCATATAAGAGACCCCATCTCAGAGTTTGTTCATTTAATCAATAATTTAAAGTTATCTTTTCATATATTTTCGTCTCCCACTCTCATAGTATCATCAACTGAGGTGAAGGCATCCAGATCTATCCTGGTGTTGTCCAGTAAATATCCACACCAAAGTCATGGTAGGAAAATAATGTATCTTAAAAGCACCTATAGTAATGGGATAAGAAATAGAAAGGAACACTAAGCATTGGAGAAAACAAACTGATTGAATATTTTGCAAATATTTTGATGATTAACCATACAGTAACGAAATGAGAACTTCAGAAGAAATTTGATATGCTCATCCTGATATCAACCTTCTACTTTAGGTCCATCAGTATTATCCTTAAACTGTCCTGTGTTTGAAGCCATCTTACATGCACCTGAAGAAAGACATGGAAATCAATCGATCATACAAGAGCTAGCTCTAACCTTAGATGTAAACATTTTAGTGGCTAGTTATGTTCGTCTCCAGAGCAACAAAGAACCAAGAAAACATCCGGCCATGAGACAGCAGGAAAAAAAAGTTACCAGAAGCTAAGTTTGAGGGTGACCGATTGACTGAACCATCACTTGAATCTTCAACCCTGTCATGCACACATACAGAGATGCAGACATTTCGATAAAGATCTTTAAAGAAAGTAAAAAAATATTGGTCAAAAGGCATACTTGACCCTTGCAGGTGAAAATGGTGACTCGTCCTTTGGAATGACATCACCAAGCAATGAAGTGCCTACAATAACAAAACAATAGTGACTAGTTAATTGATATAGTTGTTATTGGACCACCACGCGAAGTACAACTCAGTCAAAATGGATGATGGAGGTAATAAGGATGACAATGTGCACGTGCCTTATACCCATTGGGACACCTGGCTGAAATCATATTTGTCAAGATGGGTCAATACCAACATGGATTGTCCTAGTTGGATCAATATTGGCAACACTATTGATCCAACTCAAAGTAGAAAAAAAAACAAATGGCAACAGCCAATGTAATCTGTGTAGATTATCTGAGAAGTTTAAAAAACTAGAGATTCTAAGACACCTAGAAATGAGTTAGATTTCAGTAGAATTTGAGCCTCAAAGTAATATTTTGGCTTTAAAGCTGGTTCAACTTCCACTAGTTAATTGCCATACATTGTCAAATGGAGGATCAAACTCCAAACAGTTGTGAAAGAATAAGAGCAAATTTTGAACCTAGATTTCTCTTGTGATGGTGACAGTGAGTTGAGATTCCAAGATTCACAGATTGTCCAATGTATCATCCTATTAACAACAAACGTTTGAGAGAGACACCATTTAGACTTTGCAACACATGGATGTAAGATCTTGATAGGTTGTATTGGTGGGCATTACGTGAAGAGAAATGTCATACATTACGGCTCAATGTTTGGTGTGCTAGCAGATGAAGGCAAAATATTCACGTTTACATGGCTGCTTTCTTTGAACCCAAATTAAAAATGGAAATACATCACTAAGAGCGCAGACTTCCAGGGTAGTGAAAAAGTATGACTTGATTTAGGTAGCAATCAATTACTTCACCAAGTCAACTCACATGTTGCCAATCCATAAATATGATTCGGTTGACTAGCCAAGTTTTACTGTAGATATCATCAGACTCTATGTGATTCCTCAAAGCATCATCTCAGATCATAAACCTCGTTTCATTTTGAGGTTTTGCACTTTCCACCAATGGAGTTTGCAAAAGGCTTTTGATACCGTGCTTAGATTTTGCACTATCTTCCATTCACAAATAGATTGTTGGCCAGAGTTCATTTGTAGGCTCTAGAGATGACTTCCTATATGTATGTGCATATGAAGCAACTGGTGGTTGAGGGGAGTATCTATACCTAGTGTAATTCGCATAAACAATAGTTAGTCATATATTCAGACGGAACTATTAGAGACACTTTAAGAGAATACTTATAGAAAATTGGTGCTTTAGGACAAAGCTAGAGAGTGGCAATTGTTGGGTGCACAGTAGATTTAAAAAGGTACAAAATTAGTGCAAAGGATTATACAACCACAATTCACTGCCCAGAACCAACAGAAGAGATATGTGGAGTAGCATGTCAAAGAGTTAAGAGTTCTCTGATAGAGACCATTGCTTCCGGCATTTGTCCGCTGTGAAGGGATGATGTGAGGAGATTCAGTCTCAATAGAAAGTTGGCTCCCAAATTTATTTGCTCAGTTTAAATCCTTGAGCGAATTGGTCCAATATTCAGTCTCAAGACAAAGTTGGCTCCTAAATTTATTTGGTCTTTAAATCCTTGGGTGAGTTGGTCCACAGCCTTCTTGCTTGCATACCACCTTCTTTAAATGGGGTGCATAGCGTCTTTCATGTGCCCATGCTATGAAATTACAAGTTACTTTTGATTCATTTTATAAAGCTCTGCAATGCCACCTAATTTTGATGCAAGTTATGAGGAGCATGGAACCAGAAAGGAGAATGGCTTGTAGAAATAGAAATCTGAAATTTGCAAATCGTGAAGGTCGAGTGGTAACACCCTCCATATCAGGAGGTCATTTGAGAGAGCGAGGATGACATACATGTCAGATATCCTCATCTTATTGCTTCAATAACTAAAATGCGTGTCAGATATCCTCATCTTTTTGCTTCAGTAACTAATTTTAGGGACCAAATTTTATTTGACAATTAGAATGCCATACCTGTTTGACTTAACCTAACCCAGATCCAAACCTGTGAACACAAAATCTTCCCTTAACCTATTCCATTTTCAATCACAAGAACAAATGAAGAGGAAGGAGTCCATCCTCACCCCTTAAGTTCGCAAACCACTAGCGCCCTTCCATCTTTGTGGAGCCATCACCGGTTCTTCCCTTGTCCATGACTTTTCCCCTCTAACATCTCCTCTTTATCCACCTTCTCAAGCCTTTTTCTCTTCTGCTTACAAATTGAGCAATAAAGTTACTGCCTCTTCTAGCCATGTTGACATTCTACAGCACTGTGTAATCTGAGCAGCTGGAGATAGTCTTGTTCCTTCTAATTTATGTGAACAACAAGCAAACCCTCTCCCCTCATACCCGAGCAACACCAACAATGAGCAAGTGGCCCAATTTTGAGCAGATCAATGACAATGCAGCACACCGCCCACATGAACCCCTTCTCTCATTGGGGATCATGTGTCATTATAAGATAATGTGGATCTGCAACCATTAAGCCAATGGCTTTAAGGAGAGATCACAAAGTGGCCTCCGTCGGGTGACACAGAACCTTACCCACCTATTTGTCACAGCATGAGGGGTTCGCATAGGCAGATGCATATAGCAATTTTGCCAGGATAACCTAGAATATGATAGAGCATTTACATCTATCTTTCATACTTGATTATTTTGTTGTCAATTATTTTCAGTTTCCTAGGAGACTCTCCTACTAGTTTTTTTTGCTGACAATCTAGTTTGTGTATCTAACTTCAGATTAACATGAGGCAAGTAGGGGCATCAAGTCAAGTTACAAGGTGCACTACTGCACTTTCTTGTCTAAGACATTACTGCTACCTAACTTGGAACTTTTTATGAGTCTTCTTGAGTTCTTCCGTTTACTACCTGGATACTATGTATTTTCCTTGTTTAGGCAAGTTTCTGCTAGTTTAGAACAAAATATTTTGTTAAAGTATTACACATTTCCTTTAGTAATAAATCATTTTCGTATTATTGAAGGTTTACTTGCATATTATTGCTATCGTAAACCTGAGATGTTGTGGAAATGTTCTACAAATGTTAACATGTGCTTATGTGGAACAGTTCGTTGATTGGCATGATGGTCATATGTACTGCCACTATAGCAATTGTTCATAACCATGGTTGGAGTGTGACAACCACTATATACATAAACAACTACCAATGTTTGTGATTCCCTCTATAAATTAGCAAGGTTAACTTTATATCATTTTTCTGTCTCAATGGAAATCACCAATGTGTAAACATGATCGAACACAGCTGCAAAGTAGCAAGCAAACAAATAACAAAGCTACTTAGAAATGTAGTGTAGATAAGATTTAGTTCAGATGAATGGAATAATTTGATTACAAACACGAAATAGCTTCAGTATGTTAAGTTAGCTTCCTGCTTCTTTACCTCATCATACAGGTGTCCTGTATTTTTTTGCTATCATTTGATATTTGAACAAATATAAGAAAAAAATGCTAAATGCACTGAGAATTCTGTAGGTACTAGTCACAGCACAATTATAATTTTGCATAAATTACAGATGGATCACCTGCAACTAGAAAACAAATTATCATAAATGAAAATCAGAGACGAGAAGAGGGAAATGTATGAATACTAAGAAGAAAGAAACACTTAAATGGACAAGTGAAATGACAACTCCGTTAAAAAAAAATGACTAGAATCGTAACAAAATCATTGTATGAACCCAATTACTAGTTTAACATAATTGATTCATTCAGAGAAACCATAACTAACCTTTCTTTCCCTCAACTTGTACTTTAGCCATAGCAAGGAGTTCCTTTCGATTCTTACCATTAACGCGAGACATATCCTGTAGTGGATTCCAACAACCAAGAAATGATAGACTTGAGATTGTAAAATGAGGAATGCAAAAGATTAAATATGAAGAGTAAGCTGCTATGGAAAGATACAATACAGGAAGAGGATAGCAAGGCGAGTTCAAGTATGATGTGGTATAATGGTCAATGCATTGTGCCTTGCCCTTTGTACCAACATGTTCAGCAACCTCAGCCCAGTTCCCAAGCCCATACATCTCAATCCCCTAAAGGTAACCACAAAGCTACTACTCAAGGTTTACACAAGGGCGAGACTGAAGTACAAAATATTTCCGATAGGAAAGGATGGGGAATACCTCTAAAAGTAATATTTCCTCGTCCGCATTCCAATCTGAACAAATAAGAGGGAAAGACAAGTTGTCCTGTAGGAAAATCAGTATTAGCCAAGGGATGTAACTAAAAAGTGAAAACTCCATTTTAGTAGAGAGACCATAAATAAAAGTAGAGCACTAAGAAAATTATGACAGCATATATCAAGCCTTAATTAATAGTTGTAAATATATTATATTTGTAACTTTCTTAGCTCTAAATATATTGTAATTAATAGTATAGCTATACCTTTCTGATTTAGACAAATTACTAGAAATCAGCCTAGATTTATGGCTGAAAATTTGTCCTGCAAATTACTAACATTTTCTATATAATGAGAAGAACTCTCATGGTGAGAGCATTTAATCCAATTAACATGGTATTAGAGCTTTAATTCAGAATTTAAGAGTGTCTTCTTCTAGATCTTGGTTTTGGGAATATTTCCATAATTCCTCTTGGTGTTATTTCAGTTCAAGCTTTTGCACTCTTGGACCAGATGATTTTCGACACTTCTTATTGCATTTGGTGAGTAACGAATATCATGTTAACTACCAACTCAGATATCTTTCATGTGCGTTTCACATGTAAGAATTACTCTACCTGGGAATTTTAATTTCGTTTGTTTGTCATGAGAAAAGTATGGGATCACATAGATGGTAGAGATCCGACACCTACTGAGCTTTTTAAATTGGCTCAGTGGAAAGTCAAGGACACTAGAGTCATGATATTGATTCTAGGATCAGTTGATCAACTACTTGTACCTAATCTGAGACCATATAAGACAACTAAAGGCATGTGGAAGTATTTAAAAAAAGTTTACCATCAAGACAATACAGCCACACATTTTAATTAGAATATGAGATTGCTAGTTACTCTGAGGGTGATCTCTCCTTTCAAGATTATTTTTCTAGTTTCCAGAACTTATGGGCTGAATATGTTGACATAATTTATACCAAAGTACAGTTGACTTTCTTTCTGTGATTCAAGAGGGACATGAACAAAGCGAGATCAATTTTTGATGAAATTACATCCAAGCAGCCCGCTCTAATTTGATGAATCGTGCTCCTTCTCCTTCTTTGGATGTGTGTTTTGGAGAGTTGCTTCGTGAAGAGCAGCGACTTACAACACATTTTTCTAGCAAAACAAAATGCATAATAATGCAATTACTTATGCAGTTCAATGGAAAGGCAAGGGTAAAGACAAGCGACAAGTTCAATGCTATAGGTGTAAGGAATACGGTCATATTGTTGTTAATTGCTCAAAGAAATATTACAATTATTGTAAGAAGTCTAGACATATTATCAAAGAATGTCCTACTCATCCTCAAAATCGTCAAGCTAACAAGGCTATTGTTGCTAATCGAGCTGTTGGTTTAATACTTACTCCTGAAATGGTTCAGTGATAATATACTTATTTAGCATTTTATTTGGTTTAATTTTAGTTGATTATGGAGCTAATTTGATATGAATAGCAAGTATTAGGTCTTATTTGTGATTTCTAAATTTATTTGGACCTAATTGTAATTTCTCATAATTTCTCCTCATAATTCATTAATTTGTACTGATTATATTAATTTGGCCTTGTAGGTTGATTGAAC
>JBAMIE010175293.1:0-14241 GCA_037177295.1 Kaempferia parviflora | reverse complement strand
TTGGTTCATAAAATATGCTGTTATATATATATCATTAATAATAACTATAAAAATATTTTAGAAAATAATTCTGGCCAACAGATTCTGGCCATTTAGCACTCATCAAATTTAGATAAAATTGTCACCATGCTCTTGTGATCTTCTAGAAATGAAATAAATCAGTCAAATATTTCATCAAATTTAGATAAAATTGTCACCTTTGGCATGCGTTTGTGATCTTCTAGAAATGACATAATTAGTCAAATATTTGAATGAATTGCTCCACAAATTTAGTCACTTAGTTTCTTTAAATGCTAAATTTCCATCGCTGGATCATTTAATTGACTTTCGTCTGCTCAGTTACGAAAAGAAGAATGCCAAACGATTACGGCATCGAACCCCCAACGGCCACCTTAATGAAGTCCGGTCGTGAAGCTCAAGGCGTGGCCCAGTGAACGGTGGCGTGGATTTATTTCCACATACTTATTCACATATTTCTCCAGTGTCAACTCTCGACCAGTCTGCAATCCATTTCGCATTGTGACATCAATCCCCACTACCCTCTCTCTCTCCGCGCTTTAAAAACTTCTCCCCTTTGCTGCTTTTCGTCCCTGTCTCTCCTGCAGCAGAGAAGGAAGATGGGTCGTCGGCCTAAAGTGGAAGTGGCGGTGCTAACTTTAGTTGCTCTCCTTCAATTCCTTGTCCCTTCGCACAGAGCGGATGCAGGGAACCCGCTTGCTCCTCTCTTTCAGCCTCTCTTCGGTACCTTCTCCTCTCTCGGATCAAATCAGGATCATTTGGAAAAAGTAATTTGAGGTGGTTTTTGTGGTGGAATAACAGATAATATGTGCAACGGGAGCGCGCGGTGCGGAAGAGGAACCTGCGAGTCTTCATCGGACATGCTCTTCGGGTACGTGTGCAATTGCGACAGGGGGTGGAGCCAGTTCCATGTAGGAGATAGCCTCAGATTCCTCCCTTGCGTCGTCCCCAACTGTGAGTCGTCTGCCCCTCTTCCTTGCCATGGAATTTGTATACAAATGGCCATCCAGATTTAACTCTAGAACTTTTATGTAGGTACTGTAAATTATAAATGCTTCAATGACTCCGAGACGCCGGCAGCACCTCCTGAACCACCACGTATTACCAACAGAACGAACAGTAAGTTTCATGATCCTTAATATACTTGAGAGCTGAGAGGCTGAGGATATATAACTTGTATTGCCTTTATTTCCAAAAGTTTGCTCTGTTGCCTACTGCGGAGGAGGGCAGTGTGTGCAAAACTCGACGTTCGGGTATCATTGTGATTGCTACGAGGGCTACAGCAATCTTCTCAACAGCACAAATTTGCCTTGCTACAGAGACTGTAAGAATATTATTCCTATAAATATTTGCAAAGGACTATTTTGAAGCTTTAAACCCGATTTAGGTTCTCTTGGAGCTGACTGTTCCGATCTTGGTATTACACTGAACAATTCTTCGTCGCCATCACCGCCAAGTCTTTCAGATAATGGTGGGAATCCATCTGGGGGAGGTAAGACAAGACTTCCGTATCTCGCTTATAGTTGACCACTTTTTATTGTAGATTAACACGATCAAATATATGTTTTTTCTGTTGACAATCGGACATTTTTCTAATGCTTCTCGACAGGTAGGTTTGTTCCCAATAACTTCCTGTGGATAGGCAGCATCTTGGGGATTTCCGTTATGGCTTCAGTGGGATAGGCAGAAACCAGAGTAGCATGATATCTATATATATACACTATCTTATCATAGTAGATGATCATTTTCACTGAGACATTTTACAGCATTTTTTTGAGATCTGATGTAAATGGCATTCAGAGCAGCCACTGGCTCTGATGAGGATGTTGTTTGACCATTCTAGATTGGTATTGGAATAATAAAGTGGCAGATCAGTTATTAGCAGTTTGATTGGTTGATACTACGCATCTAAGTCTAATGAAGACTATAAAAACACATGAATAAAGCGAAACAAGGTAAGAGCATTGATTTCTCGAGCCATTCGAATTCACTACGAGGGCATCTCCAATCGTTAAAGGTCTAAATGAGTTTTTCTTTATAATTCCAATATGCCACATCAACATTATACATTTTATTGAAACATCTCCAATGGTTAAAGCTTTATGTGTGCTTTTTGTGATCTAATTCATAACATATGGTTGCATGGTACATCAATTTCAAGACAAAAAAGCAGGTTTGAAAACTCAAACCTACTCTTAAACTACAAACCTAAAACCTCTCTCTCACAATAGTTAAAGCTTTTTTATTGAGGTTTTTTAGTTTTACAAACCTCTCACAAACCTTGCATTGGAGATGCCCTTAGCCTTGGTGTTGGTTTACGAACCAAGGTGGAGCTGATTTGTAGCCACCTTGGTGCTGGTTTCTACAAATCAGCACCAAGGTGGTTCAGAAACCAGCACCAAGACCAACACCACTATTGTGGTTGCTGCATGCAATTAAAGGAGAGAGAATTTGTTGCATGCAGATGAGATTTGAGAGGGATTAAAAAAATTCGGTCAAAGTCGTGTCGGGTGGTCACATCGGATGCCGCCCAATGCTGCTCACATAAGAGTGTGCAGTATATCAAAATTGTATATATATAGAGTGTCGGGGTTCTACCGTTGGTAGTGACAACTATGAAGGGATGAAGAGTCCAATTGTTGAAGTCGATCAACAATTTTGAAATTGTTCGCCACCTTCTATTTGTTTCTGTTGTACTTGTTCCATATGATCTGACCATGTTCCAACAGCTAGTTTTTCTTCTTCTTCCGTTCATTTATAAAATGCTTCTTCCTACTACCTTCCTGTGGACAAGTGTTAGTCTCGGCTATTGGGTTAATATCTGACATTTTGCAAGACTTTTCTTTTGGCAAAATGAATTTATGCCGACACTTGAGCTTTATTCTACCTCCATGTTTTGCAAGTTATGAAAATAGGTGGGCACTGCACGGTATTGAAAAAATGAAGATATTGCAAGATCACAGAATATTTTTTTTATATTTGCAGGTGTTGATGCTGTTGGTGGAGTGAGAATACCTGGGGGATATTGTGGCATTTTAGCTTTCCGGCCTTCTTATGGTGTTGTTTCTAATATGGGTGTTATTCCTGTTTCCCCTAGCCTGGACACAGTTGGTATGCAAAGTTATTCCTGTTTCCCCTAGTCTTGAAACAATTGGTATGCAATGTCTTTCTAGCTCTTGAAATATTACATATTCAACTGAACATGTGTGCTTTACTGTTTTCTGAAAACTAACATAAAGGTTAGTCATATTTTCAAATTTTTGAATATGGTGCTAAACTTATAAACTTTTAGGTGTTAGAATGTAGTGGCTATTTATTAGACCATCACATGAGATAAGTTTTTCCATGGGATTAATGGCCTTATGCAACATTGAGATGAGTCGAGAGCACAAGAACATATTATTTCTTGATTCGATTAGAAATTTTGTGTGTTTGATATTGTATCTTACCCTTTATTTGTTTTTACCTTTAAAGTCTGTAACAAAATAGTAGTCTGCTGTTTCATTTCTAACCAATTATGAACCACAGATATTTGCATTTGTATCTCTGGTTTCAGGATTATTCTCCAAGGATCCTAATGTGTTGCATCGGGTGGCTCATATACTGCTCCAGCTTCCATATGGCGGTTTGCGCCAACCTAGAAGTATAATCATTGCAGATGACTGTTTTGAACTGTTGAAGATACCAGCGAGTAGAGTGACTCAGGTGCTGGTCAAATCTGTAGAGAAGCAGTTTGGAAGTAACTATCTTGAGTTTCTCCTCCAAGGAGATGCTTATATCTCCCCCTTTTTTATATATATATTCTTGACTTTGTTCTAACAGTAGCTTGCTAATTCATTGGTGTAGGGCGACTTCTAAAGCATCTAAATCTTGGAGATTATTTGTCTTCAAGAATCGATAGCTTGAAGCAACTTTTAAATGGAAAAAAGAATGATGAGTCAAGAAGCGCACTCTTATCAATTGCAAATGCTATGCGATCACTTTACAAGTAATTCCTTGTCGCCATTGATATTTGAGCAATATCTAATTTCCTATATGGATATCCATGTTTAAGTGCTTTAGTTGATTTTTCTGTATGGGTTAGTGATGATACAGTTTTTCCTTGGAAATTTTTGAATAATTTGAGAAACATGTGTTTCAAAAGTTGAACCAAAATTAGAACAAACATTTTTCTGCAATTCTAATTTAACAAATCCTTCCTGATTAAGGAGATTATGATTTTTTTTTTTTTGTCTTGATTTCTCTTCTAGCTTATGGATGGTTTGGTGTTAATTTCTTGTCTACTTCATCTTGTTCTTGTTGGGTACACTGTACACCTCATATATATATGTTTTCTGTACTTTAAAAAAAGAGCTTCGCTTCCGGCTTGGTGAACTTGGTCAATTCCTGTGATCGGGGAGTTATCTTTGCAGCATATGTTATGCTGCTCACTATTTGGTATATCATGCGCATTTATGCACTGACTCCTTTGCACAAATACATGATGGCACTACATGGGAAATTAGAAGGAAAGAAATTAAAATAGATGGGTTATGAATTGTACTCAGAATCTCAATGTACATGAGATCTATATCAGCACTGAAAGTTGAAAGAGAAAGGCAATAACTTCATATGGTTGTTGCTATGATCTCTAAGGACATCAAATTGGTTCTATCAAAGTTCAAACCAAGCTGAACTGAATTAAGTAATTAATGGTCTTGCCACTGCAGTTTGATATCTTATTGGTGCAAAATGTGGATTGTGCAAGTCATATGCTGATAGGTGTGGTATTGACAACTCACCAGCATTTTTTTCCTTTTTGGTAAATGTCCTGTTATTTTGTTACCTAATCAACCTATGCTTTTTTATGTGCATATAATTGGCCTGATAAAATGTATTGGAATTTTATGTTTTATACCGAATCTTTGTTTAGTAGCAAAGTCTACCAGTGCTGTCGCATTCTTCGTATTGCATACATTTTCTTTATGGCATTGCTGAAGCTTAAGTTAATAAATAATTTTATCCTTTATTCACAGCCATGAGTTTAGGAATAGCCATGACGAGTGGATCAGCTCTGTTAAGCCTGTCCTAGATCCTTTTATATCAGCACAAATGAATAGATCATCAGACAATACACTTGCACTTGATTGTTGCCATTCTGCAAGAGATAAGACACGCTTGGCCCTATGTTCTCTTCTAAAGGTACAAGAGAGAATTATTCTCTATTCAATAACCTATGTTTACATTGGAAGTTCAAATGTAGTAAGAAATTTTATGCAACTCTTTAGTCTGATAAAATTGACGCATCAAAGTTTACTTTAATATTGTTAGTTTGTCCATTGTTCTAATTCTTTCTCATTAACAAAACAGTTGACTTGATCTTTTGGTTTATAGTTAATTGAATGTCCATACATACAATTAGTACAAGTATATATAATCAATAATTTTGTGAGAACATCATCATTAGAAGTTGTTTATATCAAAGTGTTAGGACTATGCTGTCTTGATGTTGTGAGAACATCAACATTACTGCTCTTTTTAACTATACTGTTATTTTGACTGAGTTGGTGGCTCTGCAAACAGGATGATGGCATACTTGTTATCCCTACAGTGTTAGGACTTCCTCCAAAGCTTAATGCAAAGGAAATATCATCAGAAGAATATCTTTCTTATACATTTTGCCTGTCTTCTGTTGCTAGTATGTCAGGTTGTTGTCAGGTACAATGCCCATTAAATGGAAGCTCAGTGAATTTATGTTGGCAGACTTGACTTGCATGACTCATGATATCTCCAGTTATTCAATCAAGCTAACAATGATTGTTTTTGTGCTAATTTCTTACAACAGGTCACTATACCCATAGGAATACATGAAAAAACTCCAGTCTCACTTTCCTTCATTGCCAGGCATGGAGCAGACTCTCTCTTGCTAGATACTGTCAAGTCAATGTATGCTATTTTACAGGAACAAGCTAATATAGCATCCAAGTCCAGCTTTTCAAAAAGTAGCATTAGCAAGGAAGAATCTGCTGAAATTGCAAAAGAAAAAGTCAGTTACAATCTCTTTATTTCATGTGTTTGCTTCTGTAGATTTTTAGATAATCTTTGCAATATGGAACAGATTATTAATCGTAATGATATTGATATTTAACTTTTATAGCTGATAGGAACCTGTATGATATAACATGGAAAATCAGAGAAAAAAATTAGAACGGGGATAGGGTGATCACTTTGAGGGGAATGACCTCCAATAATCAAGTGGAATTGATTAATCAAAGAAATTACTTGTTACATAACATCTCTTTGAATAGGCACTTAAAGAGTACCTTTTCAAGTGCGAAAAGGAAAAAATTTAATAACGTATTACAACAACAACCAAGCCTTATTCCACTAGGTGGGGTCGGCTATATGAATTTTATATCTCCTACTATATCATCATCTATACTTAAATACATTTTATCTTATTTTATTGTTGCTAATCAAGTCTTTTTTTTATTTTCCTCTTACTCGTTTGATATGTGTGTTTGTCATAGTTTCACATTGACTAATTGCAGCATTTATGTCGTCTAAGTACATGCTCGTATTATCTTAAACGTCTCTCGGAATTTTTCCTCAATAGATGCAACTCCGAATTTCTCTCTAATACTCTCATTTCTTATTCTATCTGTATGTCCACACATTCACCTTAACATCTTCATCTCTGCAACTCTCATCTTCTGCTCATGTGCTTGAGTCATAGCCCAATATTCAGCTCCATATAATATATAACATGTGTGATTTTGTAGAACTTTCCTTTAAATTTTAGAGGTACTTTATGATCACATAAAACACCTGATGCTTTCCTTCATTTTAACCATCCCCTTGTATTCTATGTAAGACTCTCAATCCCTCCATCGTTTGCAAAAACGATCCTAAATATTTAAAGCTCTCAGTTCAAGGCAACTCGTCATCTCCTATCTTAACAATTGTCTCATTAAGTCTAATATTGCTAAACTTAAATTCTATATATTCTGTCTTTATTCTACTAACCCTAAAACCTTTTTTTTTTAGTGTTTCTAGCCAAGATTCTAGTTTAGCAATGACTCTTTCACGTGTTTCATCTATCAAAATAATATTATCTGCAAATAATATACACACGGTGTGTCTTGAATGTGTGCAGTGAGTTCGTTCATAATTCTAAAAAGATAGAGACTTAGAGTTGATCCTTGATGTAATCCTATCTTTATTGGAAATGCTTCAGCTACTCTACCTGAAGTTTTTACTCTGGTCATTACATCCTCATACATATCCTTATTTAGTTTAATATATGTAACACTAGCACCTCTCTTTTCTAGAATTCTTCATTTAATTTCTCTTGTGACTTTGTCATAAGCTTTTTCTAAATTAATGAATATCATGTGTAGATTTTGTTTTTGCTCCCGATATTTTTTAATTAGTTATCTAAGAAGATGTATAGCTTCTATTGTTGACCTTCTAGGCATGAACCCAAATTAATTTTTGGTTAATCTTTTTATTTTACTTTTTTTTTCAAAGTTTCATTATATAACTCACTAGTTTAATACCCCTATAGTTTGCACAATTTTGTACGTCTTCATTATTCTTATATAAGGGAGCTAGAGTATTTACCTCCCTGATCAAACATTTTTTTGTTTTCAATATTATGTTAAATAATTTTGTAAGTCATTCAACTTCTATATCTCTATCGGAATATCATCTGGTTAAATGGTTTTTTCATTGTGCATCCCATTTAAAGCTTGTTCTACTTCTGAAATTTGAATTCTACGATAAAAATTTAAATTTCTATAGTCATTTGACCTACTTAAATTATCTAAGTTAAGTTGGTCACTTAAACATTTATTAATAAGTTGATGAAAATATTTCTTCCACCGCTCTTTTATTTCTTCATCATTTACTAATATTCTATTACATTCATCTTTAATACATTTTATTTGGATAATATCTCTTGTCTTCCTTTCTCTTATTTTAGCTATTCTATAAATGTCTCTTTTCCTATCTTTTGTATCTAAATTTTGATATAATTATTCAAAAATTTCATTCTTTGCTTTATTCACTACTTTCTTAGCCTCTTTTTAGCTATTGTATACTTTTTAAAGTTTTCCTCGTTCTTACAAATATATTATTCCTGTTCGTTTTTTTCACTTTGTCTTTTCTTTCTCATTCCACTACCAAGATTCTTTATTTAGTGGTGCATGTCCCTTTGACTTACTGAGTACACTTTTGCTATTATTTTTAACTTTAATATCATCTTATCCCACGTCGTATTAGAACCACCGTATATTTCACCTAATACTTGTACTCCTACCTTCTCTTTAAATATATTTCGCTTCCCATCCTTTAACTTCCACTACTTAATTTTAGGAGTCGTGTATATTTTCTTTTTATTGATATTATGTTTGAGGCGTATATCTAGCACTACTAACTTATGTTGAGTAGTTAAGCTTTATCCAGGGATGACTTGCAATCTTTATAAATTTTTCTTTCCCTCTTTCTAACCATAAGAAAGTCAATTTGTGATTTACCATTCTCACTTTTAAACGTGATTAAGTGTTCTTCTCTTTTCTTAAAAAATGTATTAGCTAATATAAGGTCACATGCTATCGCAAAATCTAATATATTTCTCTTTTTCATTTCTCGTTCCAGACCCATAACTCCATGTATTATCTCATATTCCTCATTTTTCATTCCGACGTCTCCATTTAGATCACCTCCTATTAAAATCATTTCATTTGGAGGAATATTTTATAATACTTCATCTAAGTCGTCCTAAAACCTTGATTTGGTAGCTTTATTTAATCCTACTTGCGGTGCATATATTAATTCTCTATTATCTTTCTTGTGTATCATAACTTAAAACCCAAATTCTCTATCATTTTTGCCTTCTCGCCTACTCATTTTATCTCTTGTACACAAAATATTAATTTTTCTCTTAATCATCGTATTTACTACCTCCATTGATTTACTAGTGAGGATTCATATGTTCTATGTTCTAAATCTTAGACTATTAGTTTTCTTATAATATTTATAGAACTCTTACCTATTTAACACTACACCTAAGTTTTCATGGAGATGTAGCGGTTCTTATGGATGTGAACTCTTGTATATTTTAGCACTACACCCTGGAGATGTAGCGGTCCTTGTTAAGACGTTATAGTCGGACCCTGTAATGCGTTCCTTCTGGAGAACAATGTAGCATTAGTACAATAGTTTAATAGATCCTTTCATTGAACATTTATCATAGTTTTAATGTTGCCTTGAAACCTAACACAACCCTCCTTCTTTATCAGAGCTTGGAATCTAATAACGTATATAAAAAAAAGAATAAAAACTTATCCTAAAAAAACAATAAATAAAGATAATGTTTCGGAAGGGTTTAGTTGAATAAGTCTATGGGATTGTATCATTCCACTGTCGTTCAAAACAACTTTGTCCTTAAAGTCGATCTTTTTCATTTTCTTTCGATGATTTGCATAAAATAGCTTCTTATTATGCGCCAATTGAAATCTCCTTTTGATGAAGACAAATTACCTTGTATGATTCTTTCTTAAATCTGAAAATTCTTTTGATAATGAAATATATTGTTTTGGGTCTTTATAGAAAGTTTATGGGCATGCTGATACTTTCTTTTTCTTCGCTTAGCCTTGTTTTGAGTCCTCATCAAATTATGATAAAAAAATACTCCATGATTTGTTGGATGTTGTTGAAGATGACAAAGCATTACTGCTTTGTTCACTTGAATGATGGAAGTAGTGATTGGTGTTGATGACTTCAATTACTGGTGCCAAAAAATTTAGCTCTTCATGTATATTGTCTCTGTAACTATCTTGTGGTTGTTCAATGAATCTTTTTACCTTTATTTTTTGTGGAGGTTGTAATCCTTGTAATCCTTCTAAGTCATGAATTGATTGGTCATAGCAACATCTTGTATTTCTTCTTCATTGGTATCAATCATCTTTTTCCTTTGAATCTCCTATTGGTTCATCCATCAATACTCTCTTTTGTGTACATTAATGACTTCAGTGCCACACTTATTATTTCTTTGCGCTTCCTCATTGACTTTCTTTTCTTGCAATTGTGCAAAGGACAATGCAACTTTTACGGTGATAGGATAGTACATCTTCACCTCTTTTTGGATGTTAAGATGAAGTCCTTCAATAAAGGTATTCAACAATTTTCGTTCTGACCAATCTCAAATTTGGTTAAAGAGTCGAAGAAAGCAACTGATATTCTGCTACCGTTGTGATTTGTTGAATTTTAGATAATTCGTCATCTGCATTATCATACTATTGAGGTGTGAAACAAGTGAGAAGACCATCTACAAACTCCTCCCATATTGCAGATTCATGGCATGACGCAAATAATTGATATTATCGGAGCCTCTCCATGCAGATGCAAAGAAGCTATTTCCACCCTCGATGTGTTGTGTAGGAGAAAATGCCTTTTTGCTTTAGAAATAAAGCTGGTAGGATCTCTACTTCGCCAACAAGAGAATTCATCTTCATAGAATCTTCAATTTGTCATAATATGAAAAGCCTTGCTCTGATACCAAGTTGATAGGAACTCTTGTCCTATCATGTGGAAAATTGGAGGAAAAAAATGAGAACAGGGGATAGGGTGATCACTTTGAGGGGATGGTCCTCCAATAATCAAGTCGAATTGATTAATCAAAGAAATTACTTGTCTCCAATAAGAGTGCCTTTTCAAGAGAAAAAGTCAACTAAAAAAAGTGAAAAATCTGATAACTTATCTAAAAGAAAATTAAATATAAACTTATCCTAAAAAAGGGAATAAATGAAGATAATGTTTTGAAGGGTTTATTTGAATAAGTCTACCTGGGGATGGTATCATCTTTATTTCATGTGTTTGCGTCTGTAGATTTATAGCTAATCTTTGCAATATGGAACAGATTATTAATCTTTATGCTATTGAAATTTAACTTTTCTGCTGTTTGTTCTGTGCTTTCTTCATGGCGGTGGCCTGTTGTAATTGTTTTAAATGCTGTATTGTTTGTTCAAATTGGAGAAAGTGTCACCTATTTCTTTTAAATATTTCTACTGTGTTTGTCTTTATGGATTTTTTTTTCCTCTCTTGATTGTGTTGCAGGGTAATGCTGCTTACAAAGATAAGCAATGGCAAAAAGCTATAAATCTATACACAGACGCAATCCAACTTAATGAAAAGAGTGCAACATACCATAGTAATCGAGCTGCTGCATATCTGGAATTGGGAAGGTACATGTTGCCTTTGGCATCTTGTTCTTTGATGTTCTCCATCACAAATTGAATAACTTTATTTCCTTGATTTTCCAATCAGTTACCTTCAAGCTGAAGCGGATTGCACTGCTGCTATCAACCTTGACAAAAAGGTATGTTTTTTTTCTTCGTTTTAGTGAAATTACAACAAACTTTGTTTTAGAAATGGGAAGCTTGGAATTAGTATAGTCCCTCTTTTCCCCTCAATATCATGCTGTTTTTTGTCATAAAGTTGTCATGACTTCTAATAGTTATATAATAGTCATTTGGTTCTACTTCTATAGTTGCTTTTTTGTTGTCTTGTGTCAAGCTTGGGTAGAATCATGTTAAAAGTCAAGCATTAGATTGTAACATTAGGCACATAATTTTGGTTTATATGTACTTCAAAGATTATTTATCAGCTGAGTGTTGAAATGTATACTTCTGCATTTGGTTTATAGGAATAACCGTTCTATATCCTATCAATTCCTGTTAAATTATTTCATGCTTACAAAATGAAGATTTTTATTTGAAAGAACCCATATGAGTAAACTGCTAGTTCACTCAGTTAAGCATTAAATAGAAGAGTACCATACAAGCACTACCACAGAGCTACTGGCACACAAAAAAAAAAAAAAAAAAGAAGAGAAGCAGCTCTCATGACACCATACAGGGATAGTAGCATAAGTTAGGATATAATTAATTCTTGTTGAAATCCATCAAATTGTAGCCAAAGATGCTGAAACTACTAAAACATCTGAATAAGCTTAACCACCCTCTCTTCAAAATAAATAAGCCTGCTCCATAGGCTGATAAAATTTCAAAGCTCCCAGCGTCTGTCAGATTGTTCAGAGACTCCTGTAGCTTCCTATTAATGCCTCCACTGCCACCTCTCACTTTCCAACTAGCGAGCATATCCATCCATCTTTAAACCATAGCTCCAATGGAAACATTAGACCCTGGAAAATTTTCTCGCATCTAAGGAATACCTGTAGATTTGTGATTCCTCAATCATCCTTCTTAGCTATTCCTTCATTCCTAGGAATAGCTATTCTTGCTCTTATCCACTCTTCAAAGAATATCTATTTCTATTCTATTCAATTTTCCAAGAAACACATTTTGAATAGGTTGGGTGGGCCTAATGGACTGATCAGGTTGAATGGGCTGGCCTTCTGTCTACATTATCATACTTAAGCAACCATATTTTTGTATGTAGCTCTGGAATATTCTTGTTTGTCCCAAGTGCTGACTATTGGAATTGGCTATATGAAATCGTATTGCACCATTCAACTCTATAAAAGGTTATCTCACTGGTAAAATTATGTAGTCTATTGGAATGCTGCTAATTTTCTCTTGTTATCTTTTATTCAGCATATTATCAGTTTGAAATATGTCCCTTGAATTGGTCAATATTAATATTTGATCAGTTTTGAAAGCACTTGAATAATTATCTCATTCTCAGCAGCATGTTTTTTTTTTATTTTTTTATTTTTTTTATTTTGCTAGAATGTTAAAGCACATCTACGAAGGGGAACTGCCAGGGAGATGTTGGGCTACTATAAAGAAGCAATTGAAGGTCTCTCTCTCTCTCTCTCTCTCTTATTCTGTAATTGAAACCTCACTATATACATATTCAAGCTCTCACACAATATACATAATCTACATGAATGCATGTGAATTGACTTATTAACTTGTCTGTTTGTATTAATTGCAACCTTTCCCCTGCTTTGACAAAGATCACCCGAGGCCTATGTGAAGTCTGTTAAGTCTAATTAGTACCAAAGAATTGTGACCCGCTTATATATCTACTTACTTCTAATTTATGATTCCATCCCTTAAATATGCAGATTTCAAGTATGCTCTGGTTCTGGAACCAACAAACAAAACAGCAACAAATGCTGTCAATAGGCTAAAGAACGTCTTTCCCTAGATCTTAGATTACACGAACTTCCAGCATTTGAAGTACTTACAGTTTTGAGAGTCCGATGTCGATGAATGATACGGGTTCTAGCTGTGCTCCTTGCAAGAGCGCTGCACCAGTCATAACACGAATGCACATGAAATATGCCCCAATGGTACAGTGCTATAGTTGTGCTGGTGGAGGTGCCTCAGTTTTGCAATATCTCTGTTTTCCGATGACAGAAAATATTTTTATATTATCTGCCCTTTTTGACGAGTATCTCTTTGTTTTTTGAATCTAGCCTCACTAGCTGCTGTTAAGTGGGAGCACTATAGTTGAATAAAATTTAAGACTTATTTCTTTTATTTATAATTGCAATTTCTGTGTAACTAATCTTTCCTTCGTTTGTTTTTTTATTGAGCATTTTATCTGATTTCTATTTCATGTAAAATATTATGATCGATAACATGGTAATGATTTCTGGCTTGGGTGAAGTTGAAGTAACCTTCACAAGTTTGATTGTTTCCTTTCCACCTAAATTTTGATTAAATTTTTAGTTGATTGCTGAACATTCTATTGTCATACTGAATTACATTCAAGTGAGGAGTTGAGGGATGCTGACTATGATGAATTTGTTTGGGTTGATGATGGCCAATGGATTTAGGTGAGTTGACATAGATTGTGTTTGATTAGCCTAAACCAGAAGCTGATTTGGAATAAGTTACCTATTACATCTCAATTGTTGTCTATGTTTTTTACTTGGCACAAGGTATCGATTGTTGTCTAATGAACATTATTTTTCAAAGCATATAACCATTATTTGATGGTCATTGTTGTAGTAGATCATGCCTGTGTTGTTTTATGGTAAATGTTTATACTGTGTTGCTTGAAATCCTTGTTATTCATTGATTGATTGTTGTCGTGACAAATGGGTATAGGTATACTTAGTGTTTGAAGTTGAGAGTTTAAGATGTTGGCATTAGTGACAGAAAGGCGAATCGCTCGCCCCCAGCGTCCCTGTCGATCCGTCCCAGAGCCAACACGGAGGAGGTAAATCACGGGTGACTACTAGCCATAAGTGCAAATGGTTAAGACATG
>JBAMIE010175284.1:0-14243 GCA_037177295.1 Kaempferia parviflora | reverse complement strand
TAAATATGACGGTTGTTGTTTCATCTGCAGTATTCAGTGAAACATGCTTTCTAGATTTAGAAATATAAGCTGTTTTTATAAGTTATATCTTTTATCATGGTTACTCTTGCGCAATTTTTTTGTTTACGGTGATTGTTGCAAATAAGTTTTGATCTACTCCTAGGTTGATGTTAATGTTAATTTAGTTTGTGAATCAGTTTGTGGTTCGTCCATGATTAGTATGTATCATATCTGCCTTTTATTTCTATTGTTCTTGATTTATTCCTCGTATTTTGTTTCTCTGTTATATTTTATTGTTCTGCATCTCCTATTTTATGCATGTTTCTTAGACAAAATCTGTCATCGAGTTTGCAGTGAGAGCTCAGAGCTAGGGCTCGACTTGGAAAAACAAAAATTTAAGAGGAGATGGAGGAATATTTTTACCAGCAATAGTATTTTTATGTTATGGAATACTCCGGTTTGGTCATTCAAATGCATTAGGTATCCTAATATGTTAACCTACATCATCTGAAACAAAAGCATGAACATTTGGCCTTGGAAGAAAAGTGAAGGTCCTTATTTTCTTCCATCTACTCATGATCTCCATTTCACATAATTGTTCTTATTATATTGTATCACCCTTTTTATTTCAATTGCTTCAGTTTTGAGACCCTAATACGCCATCTAGTTCTATATCTAAAATAGTTTTATGCTTCTTTTCAGCTTGTAAAGTTAGGATTTCTTTGTAAGCAAATGTATTCTTTTCATAACAAGAAAATCAAACTCATAGTTTTTATTCTTCATGTAAAATTACTAGAGTTGAATTATTTATAATGTCTTCTCATGCATTTTTAACACTCCCCCCCTGCAGAGAAAAGGTGCTTGGACTGCTAATGTTTCAAACAGGACATACAAGTCAAGGTTTTGCATTCCATACAAGCACAATGTTTTCAGATGCCAATCTTTTAATCTGACAAGCACTGGAGATGTAATCCCTCATTTAAAATATACCACTCTGGCTTTGGCTAGGTATTACGTTAGTCTGACCATTGCTAAGTAAAATAAGCGCTGATACTTTCATTTCATTTTTCTTGTCTGTCAGTGAATATCTGCAAATTTGTGAGATGGCCTAACATATTCTTAAAGATTTCCCATTCTAAACATGAATATATAAATTGAAATTCTCATGAAGTAACATCCTCCTGTCTGAAGTGAATTAGTCCTGTTTTCTTTCATCTCATTGTTTCTGCATTTCTCCACCATTATGTCATCATTTTTGTGATACTGTGGTTCTGGTGTTGATTGGAAGAATAATTTTTTTTTAACAGTGAACTACCACCTAATTACTTCTCACATGTTCCCTCTCTTTCATACCTTTGTTTTCTGAATTTCTCCACAATTACCTCGTCTTTTCAGTAATACTTTGGTTCTGGTGTTGTGTGGCATAATAAATTTTGCTTTAGCAATGACCTGCCACCTAATTCCTTCTCATATGTTCCTTCTCTTTCATTTCAGTCCCCACTTTGATGGAATCGAGAACTAACTTTTTGTTTCATCAACGAACTATTTAAGCCTCCATGGTAGTAAAGTTTGATTTTATATTAGCTACTATAATTTAGTTTTCTGTAAATAAGAATTATGTACTAGATTTGGAACTGGGATCGTATTTTCTTTATCTTTCTTTTTTGTACTACTTCAGCTGACAAAGGATCTTGAATAAGAATTCCACCACTTCCACATTGTTATGCGAACAACTTCAGCTGTCACATATTATAATGGCAATCATGCACCATAATGATAACCCCACACCATAATTTTCTGGCTAGTGCTGCAAAATGATATCCCAATAGGCAGTTAAACAGTGTTATAATGGCGATCATACACCTTAATTTGCTAGTTAGTGCTGCAAAATAACTTCAATTAGTACTCACATGTTCTCATGGCCACTGTATACTGTAATTTGCTAGTTACTGCTGCAAAATGATATTCAAATGTGGTGCATGGAGTCTACAACTTAATGGTTCGAAGAATTTGGTAATTGATTAGCAATATAGATCATATTTTATTGAAGAGCATAATTTAGTAACTTATTTTAGTCCATAGAGGATTTTCTGGTTTGTTAATTTAACTGACCTGGAATTCTATAACGATAGTGTCTGTTTGTTGATATCATGTATATGTTTTCAACGAATGTAGTTTTGTATTGTTTGATATTTCCAGCTTGATGATAAATTGCATTTTAAGGAATTGAAATAGTGTTTTTTTTTTATTATATTCCCCGTTTGAGTCATGGAGTCCTGAAATCACTATCTAATGATAGATTTAGTTATAAACAATTAAATTGTAGGTTTGTAGCTAAAATCTTTCTTCAAATGATATTTTTGTGGATTATCCGGATTCCAAACACGTCAAACTTTGCCTCAAGAAAAAGCAACCATTTTGAAATATGAGTCTTCATTTATTTTTTACATATGGAGAAATTTTACTAGCCTATATGTATGTTTTAGCACTTGATGTCCTTTTATTTTGATTTCATCTCACTTGGTGAAAATGGTTAGATGAATACAATCTAATTTGATTATGTTGTAGATCTTGCAATGCATTGCTTGGAAGTAATTCTTTTCAAATAATCCCTGCTGTCGGACTTATTACTTTTTCTGTTTGGGGTCTTGGGCCAATGATACGGTACCTTAGAAACCTATTTGATGTAAGTAATTATGCATGGCTACTTGATGCTTTTACATATTAAGGAGTTTAATATAGCATATTGTTTTTCAATTTCTCTAACAGAATGATAGTAACTGGAAAAAGAGCAAAACATACTATATTTCAACCTCATATGTTAAACCGCTGCTCATTTGGATTGGAACCATGCTTATCTGCAGGTCTGTTTGAATCCTTGTTTCCTTCTATTTACCGAGTGTATGTCAAATTCTTCTTTTACATTAACAAAATTAAATCTACTTTCAGATTTTTGGACCCTATAGTTCTACCCTCAGAAGCAAGCCAAATAATTAAGAAACGTTTTCTGAACTTTGTAAGATCCTTATCATCGGTACTGGCCATTGCTTATTGTTTCTCAAGGTAACTAGTAACTATAATAATCATTTCCAAATTAGAAATGGTTGACATGGTCTTTTCTTGCTGTGCACCTATTGATGCTGTTAATCAAATAAACAAGTTCTTAAGTGATCCGTCTTTCTGATCCCAGATTTAGATTAAAAGTTTATATCAACTGGCTGCTTTAATGTATTTAAAGACTGAAAAATGAATTCTATGGTAGATATTGACCATAGTGTCTTTAATGTATTTCTGCATTATTCACAATTTCCATCATTTTTTTATAAGCTATGAGTAGGAAATTAATAGGACCTACCTTTAGATTGATCAAGGAAATAGAATTTTAGAGTGTTTTTTGTTTCCTTTTAAGGGAAAAAATAGAAAATGAAAAAATTTTGAAAAAGCATGTTCTTTATGAAATATTATACAATTTGTATATTTTTCCTTTTTGTACAAAGAATGCTCAATTTTCCCCCCAAAAAAAAATATTATTATGAGCATTTTACCAAAACACATCCTTATAACCAAATTGTGCTTTTTATGTTTTTTCTTAACCAAAAATGTTTTTTCCCCATGATACCCTGGATTTGTTAATTCATCGTAGCAAGCTGAATTACAAATCAGCCTGGAGCAAAATTTAAAGACAAAAAAAACCTAGGGCCACCTGCAGCAAAATTTGATATGCTTGACTTGAGGTGTATCAAAGTTCAACATGGTGTAAATCTGCAAAAAACTTGTTGTAAACTGATTTATAAATCAGCTTGTGATACCATCTAGGGCCAAAGAAATCTGTATGATAATACGGAAGTCTGATTTGTTCGACTTGGATTCTCTGAAAGCACAAACAAAACAAGCTGATTTGGAAATCAACTAGTGCTTTGAAAATTGGAACAAAATAGCTTTAAGCTGAATTTGCTTGTGGTAGGAATTCCACCATTATGAGCTTTAAGATCCCCAAGTTGAACATACCAGACCTCCATGTTTCCAAATAATTATATTTTCCCTCCCCAAATCCTGCCACAAGCTGAGTTATAGTTCAACTTGTGGCCATGAAATAACAAATCCAAGGTGTTTATGGGGGAAAAAAGACCTGGAATGTTTTTTGGTGAAAAACTATTAATAGGGCTCAATTTGGTCATTTTTAATTATTGGGAATGTGAGTTGGTAAACTGCTCTTATTATTATCAAACATAATTTAGTGAACAATATTCTGTTTCTTTGAAAAGAAAAATGGAAAACTAGACCATATTTTCCTAAACAAATTACTGCCTTAGCATTTAGCTTGTTACTGAAACAATGTTCAGTTATTATTGGCTCTCTGTTACAGTTCAAAAATGTATTCATTAGGATGTTTAGGTCTTATTCTTCTTTATTCAACAGAAAGTTCTTTTTGTAATTTTTGTATGTACTTGTCCAGCTTCATTCAGCAGTCACAAAAATTCTTCACCGAGACTAGTAGTACTGATGATACAAGAAAGGTATGCTATTTCATATTTTCGATTAAGTCCATTAATATCCTATATGCCATCATTATTATTCTTATTTATTTTTCCAAATTTGAGGATAGTTTGAAGACTTTGCTATTGAACTTGCTTATGGCAATTATACTCACCTCAGTTAGTGTAATCTTTAATGCTTTGTTTACATGAGGGGGAGGAAAGGAGATGAGAGGGAGGGAAGTTGAATCCACAAAATCCATTTACTTGGATAAAGAAAAGAGGAAGAAGATAAATTATGCAAACTACCCTCCTTTGTTCGATATAGTACCCTCCTATGGTATCTTCAGTGTCTTGAAGTCGGCTTCAGCAAATTTGGCGATTGTTGGGATCATGATAGAAGATTTGAAGTTCGATGTGTGGCGAGGTGGAGAGCGACTTAGTCACCCAAACTTGTCTGTGGTTTGATTGGTGTGTCTGCCTCTCTCTTTCATCTCTGCCTCTCGCTTGCCTTTCTTGCTTGACGATGGCAAATCAAACTTTAGGTCTGCTAGATTTTAGTCTTGGTGAGACTTAGGGGCTAAATATGACCCACAGGTGATTCCATGGATGATAGATTTTAGACTTGATGAGATTTGAGGGGCCAAAAATGACTCCCTAGGTGATTCCATGGATGACATTTCCATCCCCTCTTTTTGTCTCCATTTGAAGTAGGAAACAAAAAGGAAATATAATTATTGTTGTAGTTCATAAAGGTGTGCTTGTCTACTTGGGTAAACATAGCCTAAGTGCATGCTTCTTAATTTGATTAGTGATGTGGTTTGTAATCTTCTTCCATGTCAATCAAAAACAAAATGATTTGAATCTTGTTTTGTGTTGGCTGGCATGGGCAAACATATTGTTCTACTCGTAGATCAAAACCAAAAGCAAGTCAACACTAAAATTTACTTGTTTTGTTGGGTGGTGGAGCTGATGATGGGCGTAGGGCCAAGGTTTAACAATAAGTGAAGGCTTTACATGAGCCTCTCAATGTGGTGAGTGGAGTTCATTGTGTTACAAAGCATGGTTTGAAGTCTCATATTGTACCCGACGAAACAGTCAAAATGTATTAGTTCAATAAATTACCGAAACTCGATACTATTCGGCACTGAGATAATGCCTCTTGTGTTGTAGTGTTAATCATGCCAACGAGTATCATTTCAAGTCAATGTTGGACACCGCTTGGAATACTAAATTAAGATAATGTTTTTTTATATAGTTTGTCATCATACAAGATAATGGCAAAATCATAGCATTACATATGAAAAGCAAATATTGAACTTAACTAAGTAATTATTTATTTTTTATTTATCTCTTTCCTCTTTCCACCTTCAATTTACTACCGGCACTATACATGGGAACATCGGCATGATGCCGTATCATTCCAGCCAAACACCGAAATACCGACACGGCTCAAGATTTCGAACCTTGTTACAAAGATCAGTAGTGGAGGTGGTAAGCAATTAAAGTTAACAAATGGTGATAACACATAAGAGTGCATGTGAACAATGAAAAATCCTAAATATGAACCAATTAATTAATAGGTATACTTATATCATAAATAACCTGGTTCAGCTCATATATACTAATATAAAAAGTTTCAATCCACATCAACCCCATCAAGTTTAAACACACTTTCACCTGCTAAGCATTTAAATAGCCTTTGTCATAATCTAATATATACAAATTTAATCCTAAATCCACTCAGATCCAAAAAATATATCAGCAAGATTCAATGTGCCAAACTTTGCCGAGTGTTGGCATGGCTTGACACCGCAGGTATTGGTCTGAACTTATGGTGAAATTAAAATTTTATATCTTGATCAACACCCTATAGTTTTTAGGACATTGGATTTGAAGCATATATTTTTGTAGAGATATGTCTAGTAAAACTCTTCACGCTAGGTTTTCTTTATATATACCAAAATTATTTATTTGGGCCTCAACTCCGAAAAGGTAAATTCTCCAGTACCTGTTAACAAAGTCATCCAATCCATTTGAATATTTTATATTAAGAACTTATGCAACTGTTTGAAGCATTCAGTTTAACCAATGATGAACTTTTTTTTTGTTTATTCACTTGTTTATTTCTTACTGTGGATCAGTTGAATATCTTACTATTTTAATGAAATTACACAATTTTTCAAAAATATCTTCTCCTAAGATCGTTATCATTGGTGGTGGCCCTAGCCTATTGTGTCTTAAGATCAGTGTAATAAGTAATAATCTTTTGCAAATGAGGAACAATTGACATGGTGTTAATCTTATAAGCAACTACGTAAAATCTCATGAGCAACAACGTAAAAAGGTTTCCTGGAACCTAGCTAGGCCTTAAGCTTCACAAGAATGGTCAGAATTGATCCTACAGTTTGTGCTGAATTTTTTAGTTCTTGTAGAGACATTACGTATTACTTTCATTTTGTTCACTGATTGCTCTATTTTTTTTTTTAAATCTGCAGATTGGTTTTCAGTTTGCTGGAAGAGCTGTATATACAGCAGTATGGATTGCTGCTATTTCTTTATTCATGGAGCTGCTGGGATTTTCTACCCACAAATGGGTCACTGCTGGTGGACTTGGAACAGTTCTACTGACTCTGGCTGGTCGTGAAGTAATGCTAAATTTTATTGGTTTTAGCAAAACTTTTACAATCCCATCTGTCTTGATAATTTGTGAATTAGCATTGTCATAGCGTAACTGACTGTATATTCTTGTTAATAATTTCCCAGATATTTACAAATTTTCTTTCAAGTGTGATGATACATGCAACTCGACCGTTTGTTGTCAATCAATGGATTCAGACTAAGATTGAAGGCTATGATGTTTCTGGTGTTGTAGAGGTTGGTTATAACTTAAAAGTCCCAGCTAACAGTCAGATTGTTGTTCTAACTATTCTTACATAAAATTGAAAATCAATATTGGTAAGCTTGTGTCTGTTACTTGTTATCTAATATTGGGAAGAATAATGATGCAGCAAGTTGGCTGGTGGTCTCCGACTATCATAAGAGGTGAAGATCGTGAAGCAGTTCATATTCCTAATCATAAATTCACTGTTAATATTGTGAGAAACCTCAGTCAGAAGACTCATTGGCGGATTAAGACCCATATTGCCATCAGTCATTTGGATGTTAATAAAATTAGTGTAAGTAAAAATGTTGGTCAACTTTGCAATTGAAGTATGATTTGTTAGTTATTTGATAATCCACCTTATTCTTTTTATTATTTATTCATTTGTTGTGGCAGAACATTATAGCAGATATGCGAAAAGTTTTAGCAAAAAATCCTCAAATAGAACAGCAGAGGTTGCACAGAAGAGTTTTTCTGGATATTGTTGACCCAGAAAATCAAGCTCTGATGGTAAAAGTCTCTTCCAACTACAATTTTTTTCTCTTCAATGTACATACTTAGAACTGAAGCATATCCACAGTTCAACAATTCAGGATTTCTGAGGACAAAAAAATTCCTCTTTATGTATATATAATATATATATATATAATTTATATTTTTAATTTTTTTGTTTATTAATTTTTAATATTTTTATCTGAGGAACAAAGAACCAGATTCTTAAACAAGTCTAGGACAAACCTGAAATTGAGTTTGATTTGGGTATTTAAAGCATACAATATCCATGCGTACGTTCTAATGAATTATGAATCTAGAATTTCTTTTGAAATGGACATGTTGGAAAATATATGATCGCTTAGGGTTTTCAGTCATCTTGGAGAGACCTCAATTCATAGTTGGATTCTAATGAAGTCCTCTATAAGTTTACACGATTGCTTGATTTACTTGACTCAAAATTCTTTTTACTTTTGAATAGTTTTAGTATTAAACCTTGGTCATAATTTAAAAAAGAGCTGAACATCATTTGAATTCCCATCCATGGGTGCTTACCTGCTTGTAGATAGATTCTAGCGTTTACAGGGTGGAGTAAGAGATTCAAGACTTTTATTATGTTCTTGTAGAAATTGGGTTCAGAGATAATCTTGAAATGACCAACATAGGCCACGATGCTCCTGGTTGCACAATATGCAAAATTCTGTCATTCTTATACTCCAATCTCGTAACTTCCTACCATGTTAGATTGCTTTTTCAATTATAAACATCTATCATGTGCATTGTCTGGTTGATGGAGATTGCTTTACTTTTTGATTGTTTGTGTTTTCATTTTACTAAAAGCATCCTCTTTATATGGGTTTTCACTTTTGACTCAATTACTTAGAAGTTACTGACCAGGTTGCAAAATGTATGTCCATGATTTTAAGGCAGTAATAAAGTTGAAAAAAAAAGAGGAAGGAGATCATAATGCATAGGGAACAAAGACATGTTTAAATAGGATTTTTTTGTTGCAGTGACACTGAACCTATCAAACTTAATCTGGGTTTATGTAGCTTGAGAATGCATCCTTTGGTCATGCATGGTGTCTCAAATAACAGCACAGTGTCTCACATGCATGGTGTTGGTCTGTGTATTTACCAATAGCAAAATAACCTTATATCTTTATACTCATTTATGCATGCATACCAGTAATTGGAATTAGGTTTTAGTAAGCTACAGTCGATTCTTTTTCATATTAATGTTTTCAAAGTTTCAGTTATTCAAACTTCTATTACTGTCTTATTTATTCCCAGGTGATTTATATTGTTTTATAAATCTATCACATTTCTTTTTATACAGATTCTTATATCATGCTTTGTCAAGACCTCACATATTGAGCAGTACCTCTGTGTAAAGGTGCGATATTATACACTATTGTTCAGTTGTATTTATAGTTTCTCTCCTTGTCAAATGATTTATATATGTATATAAAGTATATTCCCATTTGATTTTGTTTACTATTTTAGTAGGCATCGTTGTCCAAATCTTGGAAATATGTTAAGTAAACATTTGGTGCATAATTATAAACCTGCTTTTGTTGTTCTTGAACACTAGGCATTTAGAACTTATTTTACACGGCAATTTCTTTTGAAATATTCTATGAAAAAGTTTGTTTAGTTAATAATCAACAACGATTGAGTGCCGTTAAACAAGAAAGCCTAGCATTGTTTTTGGGAGATAAGAAATGCACCTTGCCTTGTTCTCAGAACAGTTGCCAAAATAGTGTGATATTTGGTCCCTGGGCACTTCTTAATTATCATATTGGGGTCTCTAATATGACTTTAAAGTGATGCCGCTGGCACTATACCATGCATTTGAATTGTGACTGCTGTTGAAAATAGCCACGCATCTACTTTTCTTACAGGGATAACATATGTTAGGACTTAGGAGCCCCATGAGCAAATAGCAATTATGGCTTGAGTGTACATTATTTAGTCTAACTAAGAGATGGCAACTGAATTTTCACTGATGACTATTTGGAGAACTTGTAACTAAACCGAAACTATGATCCCCCCTTTAGTATGAAACTTTGGTGGCGTTTGGTTGGTGAGTTTATGAATGATGGAATGAAATGATAGTAAAAGGTAGTGTTTGGATTCTGGGTTTGGGAATGATTTTCAAATTTATGGAAATCACCAAACCCATATAACTTGGTAGATTTTATTTCCATTCCATCCCTCCGTACTATCAAACTCATACCATAGTCATTCCAGTTATTTAACCAAACGCCACCTAAACCTTTCCTTGACACTTTACAGGGCTAAAAGAACTTGATTGCTGTTAAAAAGGTTTGAGCATGTGCATAATGAGAGCAGAATTTGGCAATGACCTGCCCTGCTAGCAATAATTTAATTAATAGACTTCACACTTGACCATGACTAAAATGAGGGTCAAATAATAATGGATTTGGCTTTTGGAGCAATGTAGTTACGGTTTAAGATTAAACTATTGTTCTGACCGAGAGAGTGGAATCTGGGACCAGAAGTTGATTGGGTCAGCAGTTATTAAAATGTGATTGTATGTGGGGCTGCCTGTAGGAATAAAGCCCGCAAGAGAGATGTTATAGGGATTCTGTTGGGAAGAATCAATCAATTGTTTGCTGTAGCGAATGAATGCCTGAGATTTGGAAGACCCTGATTTATGTACCTTAATGCTTGTAGTTAGCCTTGCTCAAATTATAAAAACAAAATTTCAACCAAAGTTCTGGTAAAATTTTGCTTCATCAAACCCACTTGTGTTTGTTTGTACGAGCAATAATTTTGGACGTTTGGAACCATTTCGTCTTCCACAATCCACACTTGTTAATCCTTTCTTTTACCTTTGGCATATCTTGGTATTCAGGTTCAATAATATTGGACTTACCATATTGGTTTAAGTGTCAAAGAGATGATTTGTTGCATGCTTTCTGATTGACTAGTCTATTAGTAAGATATAATGCTAAGTTTTAGAAATTGAAATGAACAGGAAGCTGTTATGTTAGATCTCCTCAGAGTCATCAGCCATCACAGAGCTAGACTTGCAACTCCTATTCGTAGAGTCCAAAAAATATATGGCGAAGCAGATGTAGAAAACACTCCCTTTTCAGACAGTGCTTTCAGACATTCTGCTACATCCCGTCACTCATTCTTTTTGATTGATTCTCAATCAAGATTCAACAGTGAAGACAAGGCCAAACTTCGCACAAACCAAGATCAAATCAATAAGACCGCTGCTACAACAGAGATCAAGTCATCTCCATCTCCGGGCGGTGGAATCTCATCCAGGCACCAAAAGAAGGCTGATACTGGAGCTGCTTTGCCTAACAACAACACTGGCACTGCAGCTACACTCTCAGCCAATTCTCCATCCATGACACAGCATCAGGACCAGGATACAGAAGTACCAACTCCAAGAGTACTTAGCCAAAAGCCCTCCGCATCTGAGGTTGTTGCCGAACAGTTTGATGCAAAAAATGAAGTAGAAAAGATGCCAATCAAGAAACAGCAAGCTCCCAAGCCAGTGTTTGAAGATAATATTGTCCTAGGGGTGGCTCTTGAAGGATCAAAGCGCACACTCCCTATCGAAGAAGGAATAGATGCATCTGCACAATCAGATACAAATGAGCTCGCCACTGCCTGCAATCTTAATGTACCTACTGGGACTTCTAAAGAGATTAGAGACTCAGTTGACAAGGGGGACCATGAAACCTGACCATGGCAAACCAGCTCGAGGTAACATTGTGACCAAATCAACAATTTTTTTTTTCTTGTTGAATTGAGTTGAATCGATGTTTATAGGTTGATCAAACAGTGGATTCCGATACAGGAAATAGATGAATTACTTTTGATTTTCCTATCTCCAAATTGTTTCTTAAAAAAACAAGTTGTGAGTTGAAAAAAAACTTTGTATATATTCATCCGTTTATTATTTCCAAAGTTTTTATTTTTTATTCATAAAATGTTCTATTTTCCTATTTCCGATAAAAGAAAGTAAAAAAAGGGTTACTTTGCCTTTTTTATTCTTTTAAAAAATTGACGTATGAATTTTGATTAAAATTGTTTCATGTTTATCAAAAATACTATATCAGGATCAGTCAAGCAAAATGGTTCGTTTAAAAAAAATATAGAATGACATAACTTTTTAAAAAAAAAAAAAAAATCATTCTTCAAGATCATTTTTTTTCTGAAAGAAAATATCATTAATTTTTAGATGTTTTAAAAGGATAATATTTGACTACTCATTAGGTTAATCAAATCAAATAGATATCCAAATATCATCTTATAAAAATAATTTTTAATAAAATAAAACATACTTAATCAAAATTTCAAAATATATTTTTTTATTTTTTTTTAGAATTCTAAAAATTATTTCCTTTCTTCAATACACAAATAGATAACAAATGACTATAGCTCTTATGAATTTAGATATTGAATCTAGAAATGATGTGCGCACTTTCTTAGACTATGTTCTTAGAATATGTTCACTCGAGCTGAAAAAAACCATCAAAATTACACATATTATTTTTTTTTATAAAAAATGTTCTTTTTCTCATATTTTTCATCTAACTAAATGACCTTAGTCTCTTATTTACTGAATATGTACAATAATTGGTGATCCCAAACCCGCCAACTCCTATTCGTCCACAAATTCATGTGTCAGATAAAACCTTCAGTGCCGAAAGCACGAGCAAAGGGCACTGCTCCACTTGTTCCTCAGAGATCCAAAAGATGAAACTGGAATTCCTACTCGATCATATTCTTTTCCTTTCTTAATTGTCTTCACTTTTCACCTCTGTTTTCCCCCTGATTTGGAGTACGTTTGATGTCCACGCCCAGAGAGAAGTTAAAAGATACAATTAAGCAAGACTTTCCCTTCTCTCGTTTATTGAACAGAAGCATCAAATAAAGGCAAATCTCAAATAGGACCCATTGAGAAGGGGAAGCAATCTATTGTGCAGTTCGCAAGTAACAGTGCCACCCACAATATATAGATTCCTTCCTCCACTGTCTCTCCCAATTCCCACCCACCCATCCAACCCACAAAATTAAGCTAAAACTTACCCTCTGTGCTAAACTCCAAGATCTACTACACATTCTTACAACTTATCTCTCATCTACTTGTCTCCTCAATCACTATGATTTATCTTCTCCGTTGATCTAGAGTAGACTGATGAGAATACTAGGGGTGAGTATTTTACCTTTTACCACATGCCACACAAGATCTACTACACATCCTCGATCTTCTCATCTTCTGTGGATGACTCTTTCTCCCTCGTATATCACTCCCTTGCACTGTATTTACCTTCGAGGAGAGGAGAGGAAAAAGGAAGGGAGTTCGTTTCTTCAAAGATAAACTATAGGTGATAATAATAATTAAATGAGTTATTCACCAAAAGTTGATTTGATCTAATAATAAATGAGTTAGATCCAGAGAGCTTTTAACCGAAAGCTAACACTTTAGAAGGTAATTTAATTGCAGTGTTTGCATCTTCAACAAGACATGTGTGAGAATATATCGTTGTCAAAGATAAACAAATATAAGATTATTCCATTAATTTTATGAGAAACTATATAATTTCATATCGCATCATTCTTTTCTCTTGTAATAGTCTGTGACTCTTTCTAATGTTATGCTTAACTGTCATTAACTGGTGCATTAATTTTCTGAAAGAATACTCTGACAGAATGGACAATTGACTAAACAGATTAAATAATTGTGTGTCGAATGATGAAAAGTACAGAAGTCGAATGATGACTCTTCTTCTCTTCTATTATATCTGGGTATTTTACGTTGTATGGGTATTTTAAGTTATATATTTGAATCTCAATAAAATTTAAAAAAAGTTTTTCTCTGGTCAATTATAATTTTTCAAGTTATCTCCTCACATATAGTTATAGAGTCGACTATGTAAGACCATTAGGGTGATGAATTCTACCTTTTACTACCATAGATATTTTAAATTGTGGATCCGTGCATACCCTTGATTCGAGACGACCCGAGTGCATTCGGCGTGCTCTGAGAAGGGGTGCACATGGGTCCGCAACAGATATATATATAATACTGCACACCTCGTAAGCATCTATTTTTTTTATTTGGAATTTTTATGTGATTAATACTATATAAAAAAATATGGAACCGCCACATCAGCGGCCCCCTAGAGTCGGTCTCACGGATATGGAGGGAGGTAAATGCAACAGGCGTTAGGCGCATGGCGGGGTGTACCCCAGGGCTTCAATTCCTGGGAATCGACCCCTGGCAGTGTGCCAGAGCATACCATGCGGCCACCGTCTGCGCTACGCCCTGGGGGCAAACTGTGTAGGGTAAACTTTTTAACGTGACTGGCCCCACCACTTCCTTGACTCCCCACCCAAAAA
>JBAMIE010175271.1:0-14244 GCA_037177295.1 Kaempferia parviflora | reverse complement strand
CCCCCCCCCCCCCCCCCCCCCCCCCCCTCCCCCCCCCCCCCCCCCCCCCCCCCCCCCCCCCCCCCCCCCCCCCCCACATACCATAGCTGAACCCTTTTGGTTTTCTTCAAACTTCATATTTGCGGCATATACAAAATTTGTTCACTGTAAAATGTCATCACAGATATAAAGTAAATGCTTAATCAGAGGAGAATCTGAGGCCTTACTTTGACAATACCAAAAATCCACATTGCAAAGATAATGGTGATGTATCCATTTCACTCATAGGGACTCCTTTTTGCTCCGAATATTCCGTAGTGTGTGACATAGGAGAGCCATATGTCTTACGACTTTTCATGCTTTTACTTGATGTTGTACTTGTTCCTTGTTTTTAGATTTAATATTATTTTTAGTTTTCTGGTTTATGATTTTGAGTATTGTGGCTACTTTTATTCGTGTTTAAGTTGTATGGTTGTGTAAGTCATGCCAACAAACATTTTATGATTTATGTTTGTACCAGCCATGTGGGTTGAATATTTGTTGTTTTTATCTTACGTGCATTTATTTACAACTGTGTAGGTTGTAGATTGTTTGTTTTGATTCCAGCCATGTGGGTTGTGATTATGTGGCCTTGTTGCCAATGTATGCAGGTTTCATATGTTGTCATAAGGGGGGTGATGCTGTCTGATTTTTGTCGGATAGGGACTCTATAAGGGGGTGACAATTTATTAGTATCAGATCCACAAGTTTACGATGTCTATTTTTGGTGTCTCAGGTTTCATGGCTTGTTTTCTCGATATTACTTTTTCGATTTTTAGGACTAAGCAGCAGCAAGACATCTCCAAGCTATAGGAAAAATAAGGTATGCCCTAGTGGTTAGCTTACTTGTTTAGGTTCATTACCTTGTTTAGTTATGTTAGATTGTATAGCTACTTCTATACGTATTTATTATGTACTCATTGACTTGGTGTTAGCATGGTGACTCTTAGTGTGTCAACCATATTTGTAGTCATGATTGAGGACAACCATGGATGCGACCAATTGACACTTTAGGACTCGAACCTAACGCAGAGAATGTGAAATTTTCTATGGCACCAACTGAGATCGATCGAGTTGGGAGGCAGGGGTCGGGTCCGTCAACAACTTATTGGAGATCAAGGTTTACAATCTCATAGAATACAATCAATCGTACCAACTCCGGCTACTATCAGTTGGGTGAAAGTTGGAGTTGCATACGTACCCTTGTTGGCTCGATTAGTCAAGAACTGATTTACTCTGTTTTATGAAGATTCTGACCCTTAGGTTCCCCGTGCCTGGTTGGATAACCTAGAAGGTACATACAGATAGATGATCCCTACCGATGTGGAAAAGTGTAGAGTCATTTGCTTAACACTTGCAAGATACAGACATTACTCGGTGGAGATTATGGAAGATGACCTCCGAGGAGGCACAACGATTGAGGGATCGATCATTTAGGATATTATGTTAGTTCATTCTGCTCTTGCAGATTTATTGATAGATACTAGTTCACATTCATTTATACCCTAAGTTGGATAAGATTTGTAGAGTTCCCATACTTATATTTCAAGGATTAGCCATTTCTCTACCTGCTAGAGAAGTACTAGTATCAATCATAAAGTCAAAGGATGTCCTTTGGACTTCGATGGTCATGCACTTATGGTGGATCTATAGGTGTTGGAAATTGGGGAATTTGATATCATCTTAAGCATGGATGGGTTGGTCATGTACCATGTTATAGTCGTCTGTGGAGTGATAGTAGTCACATTCTGATCTCTGAGTCAACTCTTTTGGGAATCCGTTACGATCAAGGATGATGGGATTTCTCTTATTTCACCACTAAAAGTTTGGAAATTATTATCCCATGGTTGTCAAGAATATTTGTTATCGATGATATTGCTTATTGAGGATGATTTGGAATTGGTAGATAATGTGAAATCAGATATTGTGATATGTTATTTTCTGATGTCTATTAATGGATACTTGACCTGATGGTCTATTATTAAATATTTTTCATTGATTTTTTTTTTATGAAAAGTAAATATATATCATCAAAATGCATAGTCATACAAAAGTGATCCTAGACCCCTTATGTCATGTCTGACGATGTGTCAAATCTGTAAGGAGAGCCGTGATCATGTACATGTGCCCACTTGTGTACCAACTATCACTGAATCCTCTGCACATGTTGTCTACAAGTTCCTCTGCAGTATCAAAAACTGAAGCTGAGGTTTCATCCAGCACTGCCTACAATCACTATCCATGCTTCTTGTGTGTATATGTTATCGTGTGTCCATACGATGTCCTGTGTCAGCGGTGCCCTGCACCTCCACCATGCCTCTCACATCTTTCATGCATCCGTGAGCCACCAATGGCTCTAACTAGCTATCTCGATCCAACTGCTCCTGTTTCATGAGACTAGGTCCCATGAAGTTACTTTTAGCAAGTGACCAACTATCAACCGATTTGTGGTGCTTTTACCGCGAGCTGTTTACTGCGGGCTAGATAGGTCTTTATGATAGATTTATGCACCCTCTTAGGGTTTTTGGTAAAGTCCCAGCCATAAACAGATTTTACGGTGTCCTTACCGTGAGCCATTTGCTGTGGACTAGATAGGACTTTATGGTAGACCTATTCACTCTCTTAGGCTTTTTGGCAAAGCTCCAGTCATAAATGGGTTTGACGTGTCTTTACCACTAGTCGTTTGCTATGAGTATTTGTCATTGATAGTGATATAGAGAGTGACACATGGGTGATATTTATAAATGTGATGATTTGTAGTTGGTGATCATATTATAAACCTGTTACTAGTGGCAAGAGGCTAATTCGCTCACCCCAGCGCCCCCGCCAACTCGTCCTTGGGTCAACACGGAGGAGGTAAATCACGAGTGGCTACTAGACATAAGTGCAAATGGTCAAGACATGGGGGAGGTATATGCTCGGACACGTCGAAATTCGACCTCTAGACCTCATGTGGCAAGCTCTCATGTCTTAACCATCGCACCGCCCCGAGGGGACTATAAACCTGTTACTAGTGATCTTATGGTTGAGTGTGCCGGTATACGAACATTATGAGTTCTTGGTAATATCATTTGGGATTACCAATGCTTCAGTTGTTTTCATGAAGTATTCCTGGAGTATTTGAATATGTATGGTATTGTCTTCATTGATGATATTCTGATATATTCCCTGTCTAAGAGGGAACGGACAACATCTTGGTATATTTTGGGAGATCCTTTGACGAGAACATCTCTATGCGAAGTTCGGTAGATATGCATTTTTGCTATCTTCTGTGGGATTTCTGGGACACATATTCTCCGATAGGGGTGTATTAATGGATCCCATAGTTTGAGTAATAAATTTGGGGACTAAATTTTTATTAGTTGGAGAGAATGTATGATACGACGAATAAATAATAAGAGTCATTTGAGAAATAACCTTACAAGATTTTTTTTAAAAAAAATTTAAGAATTTTCAGGGATTTAAACGGAGTTTGTTTGATACATTTTAAGAGGATAGAGCTATCAAGCTTAGAAAAAGTCTTTTTAGATTATCCATTTAAATTGGAGTTGATTTAGAAATTAACTTGGGTTTAATTGAATAAGCCTAAGTATATAATATTTAAACCTAAGTTCTAAACTCTCCTCTCCTGATTTCCCTCTTTCTCTCATGACACTCTTTGCGTCGCCCGACTCATCCTCTTGAAGCCGCCACCGCTGACTGCCGAAGCCAACGTCGGCATCCATAATGGGTCAGCCATCGCTGGTTGTCGTCGTCTAGTAAGTATATGAGATTATTGCAAGTAATATAAATGATTATCGTATCCACAAGGAATAGATGTATAAGCACTAGTAAGTAAAACTCAAATGAATTAGCTAGACAAATCGAATGAGTTTGTGTGACAAAACTAAGAAAGCATGAGAGAAAGAGAGAAGAATTAAGAGAGACAAGAGAAAGTAGAGGATTACCAAGGTGTATGTGAATGTCCTAGAGTGTCAGTTTCATTGTAATCGATGATTGACATGCTATGGATGACTATCTCCTAGTCTCAATTCCTAGTCTTGTAGGAAATCTAACTAAATACCAATATCGCCATGCGATGGTGAATTAGAATATCCCCTTTATAGATATCCGATGCTAGTAATTAGAATAGCTAACTTAGAGAGTCCGGTTAAAGGACCACCCTGTCACTAGGCTCCTTGGGCATACGTTTATAGATTAACACAAACATTTCATAGCATAGAATTAAGGGGAATTCATTAAGTCCTTAGATTTACTTTGCATAGTCAAACGTTATGGATAGATTTAACCCTCTAGACGAACGAGAGTAGGGATACCCTCTATGACCAAGGCCCCTTTCCCCTGATCTAGTGAGATCCATTCAACCATAACAATATATCATACATCTACATAATGAAATAGCAATATTCAAGCATACACAAATCATATAAGCATTTCATCAAATAGAAATAAGGCAAGAATATCATCAACTAAGGAAATTAGCCAATCCAATAGAGTTTACATCAATCAATTCATTACAATTACCCCCTCAACTATAGAACACAAAGATCTACTCAAGAAGCATAGAGGAAAGGATCCAAAGATACCAAATTACAAGATTCATCCAATCAAAACCAAGAGAAAGGAGATCGAGGAAGCTTATCTATTGAAGAACCATCTTCAAGATCCAATCCTTGCTTCAAGAAGTTGATGCGGTGAAGATTGGTGGTGTCAGATCATCGGAATCTTCCCCAGAAGACCGCAGGAGACCTTGTGGATCAACCCAAATGGGAAGACCTCCTCCCCAAGTAAAGGGGAAAAGTCCCCTTTAAATAGAAGAGGGTGGAACCCACTACATGGCTGGCCTGCACAACCATGTAGATCCACATGGCCGTGCAGGGGTTGGCATGGCTAAAAGCTGTTAGATCGTTGCGGGCCGGTTAGGAGGTCGTCGATTAATCCTGCAAACAAAACTAACAACCTTTCATTAACTATAAAGCTAAACCAAATACAATAATAGAATTATAAACTAAATCAAAAGTACGAGACTAGAAGGAATTTACTTGGATCGCAATCAGGGGATTGTTACTCCAAGGAAAATGAAGCGCAACTAAGAATCTCCTTCTTTGGAGGCAGAGAAGCCTCGTACAGATCTTTGAAGCATAGAACTTTGAAGCTCAAGACAGAAAGAGATTACAGGTGTTTAGAATATGTAGAACAGAAGAACAGAGTTCTATTTATAGCTCTTTGAAGTTATATCTTTGCAGCTGTTCGGGGCGGTTAAACTCTATCCCCGAGATTAGCTCGTCAACGCGGACCAGGATGAATTTCTGATTCCGAGCGCCCAGGCGGTCCAAGTGTCCTGGTTAGGTCCGGGCGCCCGGATGGTCCCGGACCGGTCAACTGCGTGTTGACTGGTCCGACTCTATCCGGGGTCTTCTGGGTGATTACGGGCATTCGGAATAGGGCTCGTCCAACCCAACTTCCGTCCTTCCTCGAGCGACCTTCCTTCCCCAGCTTCTCATTCCTAGGAACATCGCACACCTCCTTCTCGTCCGCCGGTGTACTCTTTCGTAGCTCCCATGTCCATCGGATGCGCCGAACCCATTGGCTCTCTCCCACGCCATCCTTCTCATCCTCTACGTCTTCCTTCCTCCCGGCTTCTCGTCTCTCAGAGTATTGCACATGTCCTTCTCGTCCGCTGGTGTACTTTTCTGGAGCTTTCGCGTCCCTCGGATGCGCCGAACCCGTCGGCTCTCTCCCACGCCATCCTTCTTGTCTGCTGCGTCTTTCGCTCGACTTCTTGTGATCCTAAGCTTCTACACACTTAGTCACAAGGTTAGTCCAATACATCACCTAACCCAACTAAGTTGGTCACATCAAAACTACCATGAGGACTAATAAAAGCCACACGGTCGTGCAAGAATGCACGACCGTGTAGGGAATTCTTTAGGAAAATGGCACACGGTCATGTAAGGATACATGGTCGTGTGGGGTTTCTCTCGGCTGGAATGGCACACGACCATGCGATTTCACACGGTCATGGCGGGCTCCTCTCTAGAATTCCTGTATGGACGTGCGAAGTTACACAGCCGTGTGGGGCTAGGTTTTGTTGCTTCTACATGGCCTGGATAGGGGTTGCACTACTGTGCTACCCTGGCACATGGCCGTGTGACCCCAAGAACTTGCTTTGTGAGCTGGATTCATGTCATTTTCATCTGAGAACTCCTCCGTATCTCCTCGATCATCCGAAACAAGCTCCGAGACACACTTTACCTCTTCTTTTTCTCTAAAATCCGCATCCTGCAATGAAAATAGAGAAATAAGTAAATCTCCAAACAAAGGGAGTAAATATGCTAAAATACTGATAAATGAAAGTGTGATAGCGTAAATTATACACAAGAAATCAAAGTGATGTGCAGAATAGCATGCATAAAGATAGATATAATACACCCACATCACACCCCCAGACTTAAACATTTACTTGTCCTCAAGTAAAACTCTGCGGCTAGTCTCATGGACTCGTATAATGCATCATAATGTGTAATGAATCAATCTAACTCTATCTAATAGTTATACTGATTAGCATGTTCATAAAATGAATTGCATGTACCCAAACTTAAGTTTTTCATGCTCAGTGCGATGAGTAGCCAGAATTTGTCAAGTCTCAATTCTTAATCCTAGTCAAGTCATCATTCAACTATTTTTTTCCTATATGTTCTTAGCAATAGGCACTTACATATCATATGCTTGGTTCATATTCCTTAAACAACCCAAGATCTCAAAGGTGTGTTCAAGCCAAGAGAAACATAGTATTTATTTCCCCAGTAACCTAACTCAGTCTCAAAGGGACAAATACTGGCTTCTACTCTTGACAATATATTTTTTATCCCTTATTCAAAGTAATGCATTTTTTATACTTTTATTTATTGACAAAGCACTATCACATAAGCATAGGTAAGGAATACAAATGTTGGGATACATTTTTTCAAATGTGCTTTAATGACTTGAGCATATCCAGTAATCAAAATGAAGCTTAAGAAATCATCATGAGAATTTAAGTACTAATCAAACTAAATGAATCATGATTATTTTCAAGATTATCAACTTTTAAGATTCGGCAATGTGAAAGAGATCCTTAAGGTAGGTACAAAATAATTCTATCAATACAAATCAATGCTCACTTCATGTGACTAAAGATAGAGAAAAATAAATCATCACACATACTAGAATTTGTTGTTGTAATTATCCCCAAGTCAAGTTGACCATGTTGACTAAGCTTGAATTGGGTCAAACTTGTGTCTTAGTTTTGATGTTTGACAGGATATAGGGAGATTGTTGGAGCAATTGTCACTGGGTCAAGTTGACCCGTTTTGACTAAGCTTGAGTGGTTTAAGCTGTTTGACAATAGATGAAGATTGCATGTACTATTGTCTATCTAGGAGATTGTCGAACAAAAGTCAAGTAGGTCAAGGTTGACCGAATACTTAACTAGAAAAGTCCTAACTAGAGGTTAGACAAAGACAAGTCATGGTGAGTGGAGCTAGGCAGTGCAAAAGTCCTAACTGGAGGTTAGGTAAGAATAAGTCCTGGTGAGTGAAGTTAGGCAGTGCAAAAATCCTAGTGAGTTAAGTTAGGTGATGAAAATCTAAGTGAGTGAAGCCTGGTGAAAGTCCTAGTGAGTGAAGCTAGGCAAGCTGGAAAGTTCTGGTGAGTGAAGCTGGGTAGGAGAAATCCAAGTGGGTAAAGGTTGACTATACACTTGACACGGAAAAGTCTAAGTGGGCCAAAGGTTTGATCAGACACTTGGCGACAAGTCCTAACATGTCACAATTGAACAGATCTTAGGCACGGTGAAGTCCCAACTAGTCACGGTTGACCGAATGTTGGGCAAGGTGGTCTAAACTTAAGATTCAGTAAGTTTAGACCGAACAGAGAGGTGTTGGATCGATCACTTGATCGATCCAACCCTCCCCGATCAATCAGTTGATTGATCGGGGAGATTTCTCTCACGAAAGACACAGAGTGGGCCTGGATCGATCAGGTGATCGATCCAGGTTGCCTCGACAAAAGGCACAAAAGGTGTCTAGATTGATAAGCTAATCAATCCAAGCTCTGGATCGATCAGTTGATCAATCTAGGCTCTGGATCGATCGGCTGATCGATCCAGATCCAACCGTTGTGACTCTACAAGTTTAAAAGACTCAAGTTGTGGCGGTGAGATCGTATCTCTTCTCCTTCACTTTCTACTCCGATGATTTCACGCCAAATCTTGGAGCATCTCAGGGTGAAGTGTTGTTGGACTTCAGAGTGTTTAAGAGACGATCAAGAGCTATACAAGATCAAGCAAGAAGAGAGTATTTGCTTATTATTGTATATTTCATTTCTTGCTTAGAATTTTATCTTATGTGAGATTTCTACGAGGCTTCTCCGCCTCCGGTGAGTCACCGAGAAGGAGTGTTTTCATAGTAGATGTTTGAAAGAGGGTCAGATCATTGGATTAGTCACTTCATCTTGAGGTGGATATCAAGTAAATCTCGGTATTAGTATTGGTTGGTTCTTCATCGCATCTACTTCCGCTGCAACTCATCAATGACGAAGCGATCGGAGTCATTCACCTCCCCCCCACCCTTTAGCTCTGGATAGGTCCCTAACAGAATTAACAAGAACAATGACATGAATCTAGCCATAAACGTGCTAGAAGTTTTACTATAAGACAAGTGACCGGTAAAAGAATGAAAGATGTACTCTATGCCATGAAACAAGCAACAATTAACTCAAAGTAAACTAAAAACAAACATGCAACAAAATAAATCAACTAAAGCATGAAAAAGAATGAAATGCAAAACAAAGAAGAAAAAAAATACAACACTAAACTTAACTAAACACCCCAGACTTGGAACCTTCATTGTCCCAATGAAATTACTGTAGTGGAGGAGAATGATAATAAGGAGGGTATTAGATTCCTAGTGGATGATTTATTGTATGCCGAGAGGGATGAGGTTTCCCTGAATATTGAGTGCATTCCCCACGAGGAAATCTAGGATATTGGGATAACTGACCTAGGCTTTCATGATAGTCATAAAGGGCACTGACCTCCCTACTAGTAGTATCCATAAAACTCTCCATCCTCTCTCTATTTGCATAGTATAAAGAGGCAAAGGAAAAACTGGTCCATGAAATATATCGTGTAGGAGAAATGATCTTGTACTTCCTTGAATTGCTCACAGTCAAGGAGCAATAATCCTACAACATTTGATAGGAAGTATTTTTCAACATGTATAGTGAGTTCAAGGAAGCACAAAGATCTGAAAAATCATAACTAAAAGAGCCCGTGGTGCCATAGGCAAAAGAATGTCTTGCCGGCTCAGAAGATCTATCCGGTTGCGGGGTTCTATGTGAGGGGTTTTCATTGGATTCCCTAGGGGTAGAAGTTGTACTGGGTGTAGGATCTTAAATAATCCAATTGGTCGGGTTGCGAATAGATGTTTAGTCGAGGTTTGGTAAAGGAAGAGAAAATTCCTCCCTTATTATGAAGGCATATCCATCATCCTCCCACCTAATCATCTTCATTGCTAGACACATATCAATGTCAATCTTGGTGTTCCTCGGAATAAAATCCAATCCTCTGAAGTCACACCCTAAAGTGTAAGCAATGATAGAAATTAACCTGCCAAAAACAATCATACCCGAGCTAACCTTGCTTGCTCTAAATAGGGTTTGAAGAAAATGATGCCCAATGTCAAATTCAACATTGTGTATCATGGCCCAAAGCAAATAGAGCTCCACTCTCTTCACAACCCCGTCACTTTCACATCTACCAAAAATAGTCTTGCTAAAGACACGATGTAAGTAATGAAAGACGGGGTTTTGAATGTTTGAGACTTGGGACCTAGAGGTATCATATCCTTCCCCTAATCCTGTTAAGTCTTACCAAAATTTATGGCTACTAAAATTGTTATCAAACTCATGAGATACCCTTATTTTTAACCTAAAATAATTGTTGAATTTATATAGAGTCCATTGGTAGTCATAATTCATGATTCTAAAGTTAATGTAACCATCATGATCTTCAACCGTTGTAAAATCAAACTCTAAGGAGCTCAAAAATTTGAGCACTAGACGAGGATAAGTTGGATGGTGACTATAAATGAGATCATTCATATTTAAATTACTAATCAACCAATCCACATCATATATCTTTAATCCCTAAAATTTTAACAGTGGAAAGATCTAAGTATATAGTACAAATGACACATCGAGAAATAAGCATATCAAAATGAGATTTTTGATCATCATTACGTAAAATTATGTCGAAATCATTAATGTTACCTTCGTCGCGCGTTGGCCTTTTTCCTTTTCCCTTGCTTGTAGACGTTGCAACTTCCTTGCCCTTTTCCCTGCTTGGATCCCTACCTTCTTCTGCTCCACTTGTAGATCTTGGTCTCCTCCGAAGCCTCTTTAAAATATTTGACATGCTAAAGGTTAGATCTAGAAGTGTTTATTCAAGAAAAAGAAATAAATCTCTCTTTAAAACTTAAATCTAGATCTAGAAGAGATTAGATCTAAGAAAAAGAGAAGATCTTGAGGTTTTTTTTTTTTTTTTTTTGAAGGTTGTGAGAAGAAAAGGAGGCTCTTTGATGAGGGAAAAAAAAGTAGGAAGAAGAAGAAAGAAGAAAAGAGTTGGAAAGGTTGAGAAAGGAGAGAAAGAAGTGGGAGGCAGCTAGGGTTCACGGCCGTGTGAACAATACATAGCCATGTCCCCTTTATAGGCCTTGCTTCTCACATGGCCATGGAGGGGTTTATTCTATGAAAAAAAATCACATAGTCGTGTGAAATCGCACGCTGTTTGGGGAGGGGGGTCAGTTCGGGAAAAGGTCATAATGCTGTGTGAAATCGCACGGTCGTTGGGGGGGGGGGGGGGGTTCAGTTCGGCAAAACAATGGATTTGAGAAACACAACCGTGTGAGGCTTACCTATAGAAAATGGTCACAGCCCATGTACTGTGCTTACACGGTCGTGTGAGCTTTATTTTTTCCTTGGTCCTTATTTATTCAGCCTCCATTTATTCTCCTACCTCCACAAAACCTACAAACAAAAATTGAAATGAAGTTAGACTAAATAAAATGTTGAAAAATAAAACAAATCAAATAAAACCCTTGGGTTTCCTCCCAAGAAGTGTTTATTTAAGGTCTTTAGCTCGACCACCTTAAGGTCATTTAAGGCCAATTGACCTTGGGGGGTAGGTTACTCCCCCCAATGGAGCTTGATGAACTACCATCTCTTATCCTCGATCTTGGCAGGCAAACATATTTATCGTTTTGAGTGGGTGCCCGCCACTCCATGCTCTCCAAACTTGATGATAGATCTAGAAGAATGCCAGGATGGTGGTGATAGATTGGTTCTTGAGCAACTTCATGTACGCTACAAAAGCTTGAAAGAAGAACATGTTAGGGGATTTCGAAAGATCAAAAGATAACTTATACTCACCAACTTACAATGTCAATGTGTAATTTTTGACATCAATGATAGCTCCAAATGTGGCGAGGAAAGATCTTCCTAGAATTAACGGGATCTTCGGATCCTCCTCCATGTCGAAAACAACAAAGTCAGTGGGAATTACACATCTGCCAACTTTCACTGGCACATTCTCTATTATACCCAATGGATATCTGTAACAATGATTAGCTAACTGTAGTGCCATAGTGGTTAGTTTCAAATTATTATATCCCAACTTCTTGTATAAAGGAGAAGGAATGAGACTCACACTAGCTCGAAGGTCAAGGAAAGTCTTATCAATGTTAGTAGTTCATATCTTGTAAGGGATGGAGAAACTACCTAGATCTTAAAGCTTCGAAGGAATGTTGTTGAACATGAGTGCACTACACTCCTCTGTCAGGGCAACGGTGTCATGCCCTTCTTTAAATATTTTGTTGCTCATAATCTTCTTCATAAATTTAGCAAACTTAGGCATTTAATTAAGAGCATCAAGAAGCAGGATCTCAACACATAAAGATTTAATTTTCTCAAGAAACTTATCAAATTCTTCATTTTTTTGTGCATGGTCAACCTTTAGGGGGAAAGACACCAGTAGTCTTTGTAGTTGGGTGGGAAGTGGCCCTTCAACTTCAATAATACTCTCCTCTTACCATTGAATTTCTTCAACTAGGGCATTCCTTTATGATTGGTGTCCCTTGGAGTAGTCATTTAGGGAACACCCAAGGTCTGTCCACTCCTAAGCTCAACTCATTTGTAGTGGCCAGCTAGATTTACTTCAGGTTTGTTAGGAAAATTGCCTTGTTCTCTAGAAGATGTGCTAGCAATTTGTCCAACTTGTCCCTCAAGCATTTTCTTGTGCTTTTTCTAATTATCTAGTCTTGAATTGATTTGCTTGATTTCGGACTTCATCTCCTTGTTTCTAGTCATAAGTTCTTCCATCATCTTCTCAATTCTTGACAAGATTTAGTTTTGGTTGTTGTTGGATGAAGATTGTCCATACTCATTGTTGTCATTGTTATTTCTATAAGAAAATTTGGAGTGATTCTTCCATCCGGGGTTGTAGGTATTGAAGTACGGATTGTTTTGGCGGGAATTGAAATTGTCAATGGTGACACATTGCTTAATTTGATTTACTTGATTTGCTACAGCTCTAAGTAGGCAACTATCTCTTCCATACTCTGAACTTCCATATACTTCACATATAGTTACAATTGCATTCATTGAATTAGAACCAATCAACTTAGTGAGGGCATCCACCTTTGCCGATATTGCATCCAGCATATCTACATTGTATTTTCCTGGTACTATTATTGGATTTCCACTATGTTTAGAGGTCCATTAATGATGATTCATTGCTACACTCTCTATTATATCCTCTGCTTCACCCAAACTCTTGTTCATTAAACCTCCACCGGTGGAAGAGTCCAAGAAAACTTTGGTTTGGTAATTAATTTTATTGTAAAAACTAAATATGATCAACCATCTTTCTAATCCATGGTGTGGGCACTATCTGAACATACCGTTGAATCTGTCCTAAGCCTCATACAAAGATTCGCTATCATGTTGTTTGAAACTAGCAATGAGATTCCTCATGTGAGTGGTCTTACTTGGAGGTTAGAGCTTATTTAGGAATGTTTGCTCACTGTGTGCCCATGAATTAATGTTATTAAGGGCCAAAGAATTTAACCATGATTTTTCTCTATCCCTTAAAGAAAATCCAAACAATAGAAGTCTGATGGCCTCAAGAGGTATTCCATTCATTTTCATTGTAGAACATATCTCATAAAAAATTTCCAAATGCTAGTTGCGATCTTCATGAGGAGCTCCCCCAAACTGATTTTGCTACACCATAGAGATAAATACTGGCTTGATTTGAAAATTATTGGCCTCCATCATTGGCCTTATGATACTAGTTCTGACACCTCTGACATAAGGTGCAACATTATCCTTAAGCAATTTGTCGGTCATATTAGTTTGTTCTTGCTCTTGTTGTCTCTGTTGTAAATTTTATCTTCGATAAAATGTCTGATCAATCTCAGTATCGAACGATAATAAACCTGCAGTGTCAGTTCTTTGCATACAAAAGTAAGAAACAAGTTAAAATTTATTTTGAGTTTTCAAATAAGAAAAGAAGTTGCAAAATTTGAATTGTAAAAAATGCAGAAATAAAAGTGTAGAAATAAGAATGTAAACATAAAGTGTAAAAATAAAAGAAAATGTATATACAATTATCTACAAATGTCTAGACTAACTCTAGAGTTCTTTAACTAATGTTAAAACTTAACTCTCCAACAACTATGCCAAAAACTTATTGTCATCTCGCAAGTATACGAGATTATCTCAAGTAATATAAAAGATTATCATATCCACAAGGAGTTAGAGGTTTAAGCACTAGTAAGTAAAACTCAAATGAATTAGCTAGACAAATCGAATGGGTTTGTGTGACAAAACTAAGAAAGCATGAGAGAGAGAAGAATTAAGAGAGAGAAGAGAAAGTAGAGGATTACCAAGGTCTATGTGAATGTCCTAGAGTTTCAGTTTTATTGTAATCGATAATTGACATGCAAATCGAATGGGTTGAACTTGCATTATGTACATAAAAGGAAATATTATTTTATGTGCATAAAAGGAAATATTATTTTATGTGCATAAAAGAGAATATTATTTTATGTGCATGCAAATAATGTATTTGCATACAATATTAATTTTATAAGAGGAAATATTTCGTCTATGCAAATATTGTATTTG
>JBAMIE010175262.1:0-14245 GCA_037177295.1 Kaempferia parviflora | reverse complement strand
TCGAGCGGGATAAGCGAAGGGCGCGCAACAAAGGTATAATTCTATCATGTAGATCTAAAGTAGTTTAGATAGTTTAATGAAAAAACGAACATATTTTTCACAAGGATCTTCTGGAAGGGATCCGTTCCGCTGCGGTTGTGCGAAGTATTCGCCCGGAAATTTTTTGTTTTGCATACCTAGATCCCTACAATAATCTCCCCCATATCTTGACTACTTGCACTAATAGCTAGTAGCTATCCGTGATTTACCTCCTCTGTGTTAGTACAGAAATAGATTACGGAGACATTAGGGGCGAGTGATCGCCTTTTGCTACATAATCTTATTTCTATTACTCCATGCACACAATCGAGTTGATCCTTAAATACTAAATTATCTTCTGCTGACGATTAAACATAATTTCTTGGAATAAAATGAGATGAACATAATCAATTTTGCTATAATTAAATAGTAATTATCATGTCAAAAAATAAGGATGAAGAACAATTTCTTGTAAAATAAAATTCAAACCACTTAAATAGTAGGGATGTCAATTTGGATCGATCGAGTTAAATTAGGTTTAGGTTGGAAAAAAAATAATTTTAATCCTCAACTCGAATCTGATCCGAACTTGAATTTAACCTAAAACCCCTAAACTCAAATCCAACCTAAATAATCCAAAAATTAAATTTAAAATGACATTTTGTTCGATATTTTTCATATACTTTTTCATTTTTATATCAATACTTTATCATCATCATATTAACATTGATATTAATATATATAAAATCATTTTAATTTTTAAAATAAAATTTAATTTTACCACAAAAAAAAAAAAAATACCCACTAAATAACTAAATCTTAAATTCAAGTGATATAAGGTCAACCTTAACCCGACCCGACCTAATAATTTTTAACTCGAAATCTTTCTAATTCAAATCCGATCCAAACTCCTCGACCTAAGCGTGAAAAATCTTAACTAAGTAGTTAAACCTATTTTTTTTTTAATCTACTCAGATTGAATCATCATGCCTGATTTATTTTTAATATCCCTGGTAAATAGTCACTTTTGCCACGCCATCTTATTTTACTTCTATTATTATAATTAGGAACAAATCGCCATCGTTGTTTTTATTTATTATTAAAATAGAAATGATAGTTGCTCTTCCGTGGAAGGAAGCTTCACTAATTTAGATCGCGATCTCATCGCCAAAGTGAAACCGCAAGGATTCATTGCCTATTTTCGTAAAAAGGCAAAACCGCTCCGATCGAGAAGTTTTCTTGGGCACACAGATCGCTCGATGGCTCTCAATTCGGATCGCCTCTTCCTCCGCTAGCGTCTTCCCAAAGTCGCCACCTCGCTCCTTTCGCCCTTCCCTCCTCGACCGATTGCTGGTGGGAACGAGGTACTTTATCGATGAAACTTAGGGTTGTCTGGCGACAAGTTGCGATTTTTATGCTTTTCCCGATGAGCTTGTTTCCCTTGATTTCTTTTGAAGAATCCTTTCGTCCTGGATTCGTTCTTCCCGTTTGGGCGGTGAGCAAAGGGCGATTTTTTTATTTTTTATTTTGATGATTTCTTATTTCTTGTGATTTGATTCCTGCTTTTGGTACGATCTTAGTGACCTCGCACGCTACGCGATTAGGGTTTCGAAGACTAGTGGTTGTTCGAGTTCCGCTTTTGGTTCAGTACCTTCGTTTGTGGCATTCACAATGGCATGATTTTGTTTCTTGGTCTTCCTTTTTTTTTATTGGTATTGACTGATGAATTATGAGAGATAGAGGCTTTTGAGTAAAGATTACCATGCCTCTGTGTTTATGAATGCTATTTTCACAGTAAACGTTTAGTCTAAAAAAGTGTGGTTCAGATGAGCAATTTGAGATTCTAATTTGGGCATTAAAATTTTAGTTTATATGCTTTGCTTGTTTACTCTTCTTCTTAACACTATTTCAGATAAAGTTTAGAGCTATTTCTGGTTTGTTGGCCTAACTATTGAATTTATCTAATTTATTTCTTTCTCTTTCTGTTTCCAATCGATATTGAATTAACAACAACAACAACAACCAAGCCTTTCCAATCAGCTTATTTGGACTAATCTGTTTAGTTTTTGTGGATTTTTTTCCTTAACTGAAAAAACACATATAGAACTTTACCTGATCGTTGTCATTCTGTTTATTATATTTAGGTACTTTAATTATGGAGCCATTTGTCTAATTATTGTTTCTATGGGTTATCTCAAAGTGTCTGATACTGTTGTATGTATTTGATTCTTCAGAAATGGCAGACGAAGAGAAAGGATCCCAAGGGACTTGTTCTGATGCAGTCGATTGGGAAGTTGTTTCTATGACAGCGTCCATTTATGCCGCTGCACCTGGGCCTGTTGATTTTGCTCCACCGTACGAGAGTAAAGATAAGGAAAAGGATTCTTCCGCTCCATTATTTATGTCAAGTCACTTTGTCTTTCCACGTATGGAGCATGGAGGTCTTGAATCGAAGGATAAGAATGAACTTGAAAATAAATTCAAAGAGACTGATGCTGAACCTGATAAGACTCTCAAAGCAAGCCTTATTTCTGAACTAGAAAGCTTGCACGGAATTCAGTTTTATGAGAAAGATAATGATCTTTCAGTTGGAAATATCGATAGTAGTGAAGGGAAGGTTATACAAGAAATGAGCCTGGTTTTGGGTGAACAAGTGCTTCCGGCTTCTGAAGGTTTTCATGATCTTCATGCTGAAACTGGTATAAGTGGGGATTCCCATTGTGTTCCGCAAGCTGATAAACCGAAATCCTCTTATTCACCCGATCGAGAGGAAAATACAAGTGAAAGACCTGGCATTCCATGTGGAACATGGTGGAAGAGGCATGCAGTAACTTTATATAATCATGCAAAGGAAGCAAACACATTTTGGTCTGTGCTTGTCGCTGCTGCTTTAGTGGGCCTTGCAATTTTAGGGCGACGGAAACAAGCAGCGAAACCTGAGCTCCAGCAACTCAAAATACATTTTGGCCCTAATGATCAGGTGCGAATAGTTTGATGCTAAGATACAATGAATAATATTATATTTTCTTTTATCTTTGCATTTCTTCCTTCGTATGTTATCATGTGGACGTTTAGTATAAGTTTATTATACCTGTAAGCTTTGAGATGATTGTTTTTGTGCCTGAATTTTTGTTAAATAGAAGTCCGACACAGTGTGAAGTCTTTGTAATCTGACAATCAGATGAGAAATTCTGTAAATGTTTCTAAACTATATTTATTTAATTTATGTAGAAGCTAGTCAAGTAAATCAACCTACCCTGTTCACTACTATTAGAAGTCTATGTGAGAGCCTCATTTATGCATTTTGAGAACTTGTGAAAAACTAAACTGGATCAAAATAACCCCCATTCCATTACCCGTACGAATTCTGTAAGACTTGTTATGGCTGCTCAACGTCTTGTTTTCTTATTTCTTTCAGTATGATGAAATCGTATGGTTGAATTGAAATTTTCCACAAGAATGAGTTGACTGTTTCCTATATATTATTCCATGCCTTGTGAATGTCCTTTGTTTTTATTGCGTTTATTTCCTTGAATTTGAAATGATAGAAAATGATTTCTAATCAGACAAACTTTTAATGAAGTGGCAGAATAGTCATCCTCATCAGCATACCGAGGATGAGTTGCCTTCATAAGGTTGATTTCATTCATATGATTTCTATTAGCACTCTCTAAAAATAACGTCCATGTGCCTTCTGCTATATCAGCACAAGGATAAAAATAGTGTTTGATTTCATTCATGTGGTTATAAAGCATGGAATCAACTGCTATGAGTGAAAATCTTGCATTTTTTTTTCCTGTTCGTAAGTCTAATCTTGAATCTGAAACAAGGTAATATATATGTTGATCGATGTATGCCTCACTTCAAGCTTCTTCTAACTTATTCATTATAAATAATTGAGCGATAAAATGCCAGTTTCTCAATTTGAAGCTATGATGGAGGAACCTAACGATATGTCTGTAACTCAATCACCTCTTTTTTCAGTAATTTAAGTGCTTGGCCATCTTATTACAGAATACAGATCAGAATGTGCCGGTTTTGAAGTTTAATTGAACATTATGTAGCACATGATGACTAGGAATAACAGTAGGACACGCCTTGTGTACTAATTAGTCACCGAGAAACACTTTGTAGCCAACTAGGAATAGGAAATTGGTAAAACCACGAAAACATTTAAGTAAAAAATATGCACACGATCTTTATAATTACTACGAGATCACCACTAAGTTACTTCCTGAGACAACAAGGATTGGGGTAAGTTGATATCCAATCTTGTTTGGATTAATGTTGACGAACACCTTGTGCATGCCTAACTCCGCATTTGTTCGTGGCATTGCTGTGACATGGATGTTTCTTCTGATCTTCTCTTTACCATTACAAGTTAATGATACTGCTACGACATCGGAGGTTACTACTCATGTTGATTTTAGATTTTATATTTAATGCACTTAGTAAACTTTTGTTATCTTATCCCGATCGTAGCCTGTGAATCTGACGCTGGGACCGATGAATCAGATTAAGTGTATTTTTACGAGTGATCATCAGCAAAGTTCTGCGCTCGGAGCTGCTACTGTTGCTGCATACATCTAGTGGACCAGTGGTGCTTGCTGATGCTGGTGGAGATGGCGACGAAAGTTACTGATGTCTATATGCATGTAAATAATGACAGGATTTACGGTATGTTTGTCCTAGCTATTTCATAATCTGGTGTCATAATCTGGTGTCGAACTTAGTCGATGATTTCAGACTGCAAATAGTTCTTTATGCAGAAAGTTAAAGTGTTTATTGATGGTGGTTTGACGTCTTTTCTTCAAAATGAGATCATATTCACTGGATGCTAAGCGAAACCAAGTGTTTGTTTGAGTTTCTTAGATCTCAATGCGCTTATATCATTCCCTGGTGTTCTCTGGTCCAAGTCGAAGTGTATAGTCACTTTTCTTAAGGCTTCCATTTATTGCATCATCTTATGTACTTTCTTTGGAGCTCCATCATTTATGTATATCTTGTGTGTTAGTTTTTGTCTCCCTCTCGTACCTTTCATTCAAGAAAAATGACTGTATAGCACTCGTTGATTCATCGATAATTGTTTGAAGTGGTCTCGCAAACTAGGCCCTAATGTTTTCCCGCCATTAAAAGCTTATGTAAAGGGAGTTTAGCATAATGGTAAAATTGCTATCATATGGCTTATAGGCCATAGGTTCGAGTTGCAAAAATAACTTTTTAAAAGAAAAATAAGGTTGCGTATAAGAAGCTCTTCTTTGGGATCCGCAAAATGATCCAATAGCACTCGTTGATTCTTTGATAATTGTTTGTAGTGGTCTAGCAAACTAGGCCCTAATGCTTTCCTCCATTAGAAGCTTATGCAAGGCCAATGCACTATCAGGACCAAATTCATTCAGTAAGTATAGTTTCTTAAGACTGTTAGATAAATTTAATTAGCCACTAATTCTCTCAAACAATCACCAAACCAAGAATCAATTCAATCTCCAAACAAAATCACATCAACTTAATTCTCTCTGGAAATATTAACAATTATGTTGAATAACATCAATTCTCTCAATGGTTATTTTAGCTGACAATAAAGTGATGACTTGCTTTGTTGAGGAATAGAGGTTCTTCATGAACCCGAGCATTTCCATTCTCCACTCTTCTTCTACACCACTCCCTTGGAGGATCTTTGAGTCATCACAGGATGGATATATACCTCAAATCACCATGCTGTTAACGTATCATACTCCCTCAGGACAATACGCGTCCAAATGAGGATTGCAATTACGACCACAACAATTGTTATTGGTGTCCATTTCAGGGCAATCACCTGTTTGTGTACACAAATGAAGACATTCTTTTGTTTCTCTTAGTGCTTCTTGTTACTGAACAAATATTCTGTAACCTATTAGTTTCCCTTCCGTGTCATACTGACCTCAAGAACTTGTGAGCTCCAAATTGTCGTCTGAGCACTGGCAGATGTTCTTGCTTCAGATCCTGCATTTTTTTTATCTCCCTGAATTCACAAGGTAGACTAAAATTGATCTGTGCAGAAGAGGAGTTTGAAACTTTACCTGATGAATGGCAGTTCCTCATTATGTTGGCTAATTCCTCCGTTGCAATATCAGGATCATTTCGGCGATCAGAATTCAACTTAAATAAATTCTCCTGTGTTCTTGTGTCCAAATATCTCTCTCTGATTTTGCCAATGACATAATCTACCAAAGATGTTTACATTAGTCTATCTCATGATAAAGTTAATGACCAATTTATGATAAATGAATTACCAAATCTTTTAAATGCATATGGCTCTGAGGATGACTCTAAAACTCTCCTATCAACCTTCACAAGCGCCTTTTGGAGATCCTGAAGATAGTAAAATGCCAATTTCCTCGGGTACCATGACTCACAGAGGGTGATGCAGCAAATCCCATCTCCAACTAAACAACTGAACCAAATGAATCAAAACTAACTGAGGAATACTAGATGGATGTCGGCTTGGAGTAGTATTATGTCCAACGCATTTACTTGTAAAGAAAAAAGACTTACTGGAAACAATGGTGATCAATGAGGACTGTCATCTTGGGGTTTGTCAAGGCTCCTCTTGAGATCTCCTTGAGCACAAGCTCTGCCTTATACTTGTAGGATGACGAGACAAGATTATCTTCATTCAAGTGAGCTGGTGCTTGTGATAAAGGCAGTCCATCCCTCAACCTTCCAACCAAGGTTAGCTTCACCATCTTTAGAGTGCCAACTTTTGCATTCAATTCAGCAGGAGCTTCCAATGAAGGAAGATAAAGGACAGGAAGAAGACTGTTTATAGGGAAAAGGAAAGCGAGAAGAGGATTGGGTTGTAAGTTATACCTTTTGGAGCTGAAAGAAAGCTTAAGGAGGTGAGATAAGATGGAACAAAGTTATCAGTAAGCTTTTCTTGGGATATACAGTTGCCTAACTTTTTCATTGTTCACTTTATTGAATCAATTGTCTTTTCAATTGGTGGCAGCAGGTGATGATGCACTAGGAACCATTTCATGTAGAGTTGTTAAATACTTTTGGCCAAATATGCATAACAGTCAACAATCAACTAAATATTATTCCAGTTGCTAATTAAAATAATGTTAATTATATACTTATCTAAAGACAATTAAATTTATACAATTTAATAAACTAATTAATAGTCCTTCAATTAAGTCATTAAATTAGTAAATCAATCCCTCAGTAATTCTTTAATTAAATTTGTTTCACTTCTAATGTTCTTTTGAGTCAATCCATACTTGTATTTTTAGACACGTTATTTATTTTTAAAAGCACTCTTCGTTGTTAAGGATCAATAAACAACTCATCATTTGTGCTGTCCAAGTCAAAGATGAGAGGATGATTACCTTCCCAACTAAGATGGAGTTGTACTAAAGATGCAAAGTAGTTGAGAAAGGTGGATCCAGATTAAACATGGGCAGAAAAATCATGGGCACTTAATTTTTAAAGCATTTTTATAAAGTAATATTTTTTTAAAAAACAAATCATTTGTCTTCTAAAATTTTGGTATAGCTCCCCCACCCCCACCACAAGAGTGACTTTGCAATTTTTAAAAAAAAAAAAATTAAGACATTTTCTATGGGTTCAAGTTGATTCAACTTGAGGAAACAAGCTATACATAATTAACCCAATCCAATCGGCGGAACCGTGTTTATCTTGATCGACATGGTCGATCCAAAATGACCTCCTAATTCTACCTATTCAAAATAGATTGTCCATCTTTATGTTTTTCTCACTGGCTTAAAAATAAATAAATAAAAGGTTCATTCTGACCTGCAGAACAAGTAATATAAAACATTTATAGGGAGTATAATTCATGATTCAAAAGCATTTAAAAAAAAAAAACTGAATAAACTACTCAGTGATAAGCAGTGTTTTGTATAATTAGGAAGCTTAAGTGAACTAATCAAGCAAACCAGCTAGTTGGCATCTTAACAATAAAATAATAATAAAAGGAAAAAGAACATGCAAAAGAATTTAACACTTGAAGAATTATTATGAGTCTACTAAAAATATGGCCTTAGTGGGCTACTTGTCACATTCCTAAGCAAGTCTTAATATGACAGAGATAATCAAGGACATCTTTGTCGGTGATTGGTCAATTGCCTTTTAAGTCAACGACTTCTTAATTGGCATGCACAATCTTGATTCGTGAGAGGCATAATGTCGACCTAATCAAGAAATTAAGCATTCATCTTTAATCAAAGAGAACCATAATACTGTCCTTAAGCACTTGTATGACTCAATTTAAAGTAGCCAACTTACAAATTCAATCTAAGCAAATATTTTCTTCACCTAACTTGGAAAATATTTTCATGAAAGCTTCTCAAAGGACAAGGAGACTATATTAAGAACAACGGTAAGGTGAAACTGAAATAAGAACATTAATAAAACATAATGAGCATGATGTTCAGCATGTATGCGACAGCTTGAATCCAGTTAACTCACCGATAGGTTGAGATAAATCTCCTTGATTGCAATCAACAGCTGGAGATTGAGTGAAGTATCAATGCCTTGTGCTACTACAATTTTGAGTTCTTCATACATCATTCTACCATGAGCAATTAGTGATGCAACTTGAAGAACTGTAAGCAAAACTAATAAAGACTAGCTTTTAGGTAATTACCATCTTACTGCAGTTCTTGGCCACCAGAAATAAAAACTCTCACTGCAGTCAAGCTCCTCCCAAATTGAACTTTACAATCATGTTCATCAACCTGTATCCTGGACTTCTTTGGGAAGGAAATCTGCATTGAGCACTTGAAAGTTGTATGTTCGAAAAAGAAAATAGCACTTAAAAAACAATCTAACCCGATAGGTGAAGAACAAATAAGAAAGTGTTTAATAGGATAATCTAACCAATTGTTGATGCTCCCCTTCTAGACCAAAGCATGACAACAACTACCAACACGATTCTTTATATATGTATATGCATACAACAAAACAATAAGGGAAGGATATATTCTGGACTTAGTTGCTTCCATCTTTTTACAGGAAACAAGCGTCAAAAGCCTCTCTTTCCTTATCAAGAAAAGAGAACAGAAGAGCCATCAAAGTTTGAACTTGAAGCCTTGAGTTGACCATGGCTTCGGTGAGCCCATGAATCGTTCCTCTTCCGTTCAAATGGATAGGAGAAGCAGTGGGAGATTGCACTTATCAGGAGGTAGCAGAAGAAGCCTACAAGAGGTTGACGAGACATTATCAGCAGCAGCGGAGGCCTCAACATCTGAGAATGATGAGAGAAATGACAAGATGCATGTGGCAGTGGCAAAGGAGTTCAATACTGGGAAGGACCACCTTGTTTGGGTGCTCAAGAACAACCCTATGGTCAAAAAGATAGTACTCATCCATGTCCATGTACCCTCTCCAGTAGTCCCTATGAGTAAGCTCATACTCATCCCTGTGATCCTTTAATTAACTGCTAGTTGGCTATGTCATTGAGTTATTTGTAGTGTTGAATCAAATGTGAATTGATTCTGGGTTTTGTTTGCTCTTCGTTTTCTAAACTTCTCCAGGAGAAGTAGGAAAAGATTGGAGCTTCAGTGTTTACTATGTCTAATGATTAATTGGTAGATAATGAGATTCTTCTACTTAAAGGGAATAGAGACCTTTGTCTTGACCAGATTTAGCTCATCCTTTTAAATTGATCAATAAATTTAGAAGCAGTTATGACTCTCGAGTGATCTGTTAGCAGTTCAATCATTCTTCTTTCATCTTCTTCTCTTGTCTTCTAGGCAAGGGAACATATCAACAACAACGATGTTACAAATACCAAAAAAAATAAAATACCAAAGCAGAAAAAAAGATATGTAACTTCTCTTCTAATGTTATTTTGGAGAGCAAGCCTTACCTTAATGTTCAATTATGACATAAGAAGAGAAAAGAGTCTCGATAAACACTTTGTGTGATATATGAGTCCTTACACTTAAACTTCTTTATGACTATATCACGCTTTTATAGACTTCAAGATCTCAACTATTGTGATTTTGCTATCCATTATAGAGGGAGCTTGGTTTCCAGCAAACCAGCTAGAGCCAGAAGAGGTCAAAGCATACAGGCAGATTGAGCAGGAGACGATGCAAAGAGCTTTAAATGAATATATTGATGGATGCTCAAGTATCAAAGAGGTGAATTAACCGTTCCTATAGACTATGACTTTCACCCTTCATTGGAATATTTCAAACAAAAAACTCTTTTACAACCGTTCCTAATTTATGTAAAAGAAGATTACACTCAACAGATCTATAAACCACTTCACAGGTGCAAGTTGAGAAACTGGTCATTGCGGCAGATGACATTGGTCAGGGACTGCTACAACTCATCTCCCAACATAAAATTACCAACCTTGTTATGGGTGCTGCCGGAGATAAACATTATACAAAGTATGCTTAATCAACCCCTTATGTGATACAAATTTGATTTTTACATTGTGCAATAGCAGTAGAAAATGCATTTTCAAATTCAGATTCCGGTTGTGGTTTGCAATTGTGAAATTGACCTAAAACTATATTTCTTGGCTATTACAATTATATCCCATGCCTTTTTCATGTAAGCTTTTACCGATAATCTGATGTGAAAATGTCAGTCAACAAAGCTAAATCATAATCCCAATAGTTTATAACCTTCATCTTTATAAGAACAATTTTCCTAGTTCTAAATTGTAATTAGAATATTTGAAAGACAGCAACATGAAGGAGCCAAAGTCAAGGAAGGCATTGATGCTACAACAGGAAGCTGATTCATTATGCAAAATCTGGTTCATATGCAAAGGGAACCTCATATGCACAAGGTATGATCAATTGTATCTAGTTCACTTTAAAATTACTAGCAGAATAGTTTTGGGTTATTGCACCCATTCACGATAAATTCATAATTTTATCTTCTTTTCTGTTCCTACATGACCTGGGATTCTGTTCGATCAGGGAAGCTGAACTTTATGGATCTGGAACAATGAATGCACAGAAAGATATCCCACCCAGACAATCTGAGAGCAACTTGAAAACCTCACCACAAATTCATGGGAAATACCTCAGTTTCTACCTGAACACTATTGAAGATGCATTGAAGAAAAAGCCCCTACCCATCACTTCTGCTCCAAATAATGAAGCCAAAATGGGGGCATTTGTTCAAGAGAAATGCGGCTATCCATCAAATCCAGAGAGCAAAGGAGAAATTGTTATTGATCTTTTGGAAGGGATTTCAAAGGGTTCTGGGAGCTCAATAAAATCAGTGAATGATAAGATTTTCAGTAACACAAGTTCAATAAGGGTTCTCTTGAATGAGGAAATGGAAGGAGAGCCATTGGTGAGTGTACAAACAGTAAGAGCTCTTTTAAATTTAGATTAAGGCATTAATAACCAGTAACTTTCTATAGTTACATTGTATTGCACAGAAGAATTCATTAAACATTGTAATTATATGTTCAGTTTGCCTAATCTAGTAATCTTCTAAGAAGTTAAACTTCTATAGCAATGATATCACTAAACTATTTTTCTGTTATAGGAAGATGCTAGGTTGGATGATGAGTTGTACAAAGATCTCAAGCATGCTGTCACAGAGGCAAAGAACTTAACTCAAGAAGCTTATGAACAGTCAATGGGGTGTCAAAAAGCTGCAAGGGATTTACATGAGGCCGCACAGAAAGTAAGATTTTACTGTGATTTTATGTCGATGACAGTGGAAATATATCAAGGTATACAACCCAATACATTTCAAGGATGATTAACAATGATGTACAAGTATACAACCTTAATGATCACCAGTATTTCTTTGATACATATACAGCTTTTCTTTTTAGCAAATATCTGGTATGTATGTGGATAATAAAATGAAAGAAACAAGGCTGATGTACAGAACCAATTATAGTTAAAGATGGGTTAGAGATAAGATTCATGTATTTGATTCCAAATAGTTGTTGGGTGTGCTGGTGATGGTCATGGTAGTGTGATGATGAAAATCACGGCCTTAATGATCTTGTATGTATGTGCAGGCCAAAACAACAAAACAAAGAAGAGAAATTGAGGCACGACCTTCACTAGAAAAGAGGGAATCAGAAGAGTTAAAAAAGCAATTAGGTGAAATGTTTGAAGAACTACAAGAGTCTCACGAGCAAATAGAGTCACTTGAACTCCAATTGGCTGATTCAAGGAAGACATCCAGGGATCTCAAAAAGAAGCTCTTCGATACACATTACTTCCTCATCTCACTCCAACATAAGTACGTGGAACTGAGGAGTGAGAGGGATGATGCAATCAGAGAGGCTGAGCAACTGAGGCAAAAGATAATGGAGCTGATGGCTGATGACATTCATGGCACAGAGCTCTTCACAGAATTCTCCTACTCCCAGTTGGAACAAGCAACCAACAATTTTGACCCTTCATTGAAGGTTGGAGAAGGCGGATACGGAAGTGTGTATAAAGGAGTGCTTTGCCAAAAAACAGTGGCTATAAAGATGTTAAATTCTGAAGGCATGCAAGGGCAAAAGGAGTTCCACAAAGAGGTATTCTAAGCATCTAAACAATGTGCATTACTTAATCTTGTTGTAGAATTTGTATCTTTGATTCTAGAGTTCTTGTTTATACAGTTGAATCATATGTATGTTAAAAAAGAATCCTCTGCTAGAATTAAAGGTCACAGAACAAGGTATCTGAGTGTGATAGAAGTTGAAAATCTATATCTAACATTTGCAATGCTCTACAGGTTAATGTTCTGAGTAAACTGAGACACCCAAACCTGGTTCGCCTCATAGGTGTCTGCCCTGAAGCCTGGGCTCTCGTGTACGACTTCCTCCCCAACGGCAGCCTGGAGGACCGCCTCAACCGCAAGGACAACACGCCGCCGCTCCCCTGGCCGCTCCGCCTCCACATCGCCACCGAGATTTGCGCGGCCCTCGTCTTCCTCCACTCCAACCCCGACCTCACTGTCGTCCACGGAGACCTAAAGCCTGCCAACATACTCCTCGGCGCCGACTTCGTCACCAAGCTCGCGGACTTCGGGATCTCAGGACTACTCCAGGCCTCCAACAACTCCACCGCCCTCTACCGCTGCACGCACGCGATGGGTACCTTCGTCTACATGGATCCGGAGTTCCTCGCCTCCGGAGACCTCACGCCGCGCTCCGACGTGTACTCGCTGGGCATCATCATCCTGCAGATGTTAACGGGCCGGCCGGCATTCGGGATCAACCGGGCGGTTCAGGACGCGGTGGAGGGGGAGTGCCTAGGCGATTTGCTCGACGCGGCGGCGGGAGAGTGGCCGCGCGGCAAGGCGGAGCAGCTGGCGCAGATCGGGCTGAGGTGCTGCGCGATCGTGCGGAAGAGCCGCCCCGACGCGAGGGAGGCGTTGAGGCTGCTCGAGGCTATCGCCAACTCCCCGACGCCGTCGTCGTCCAAGTGAAGTGAGGCGCTGCTCCGGCCACTTTAAGTTTATTTGCAGAAACACACATCAAGTAAGTGAAAATTAACTATGTAAATCATTTTCTATTCCAATTATATCCAAATTCCAAATGTCTATTCATTTGTATTCCTGTAAAATTTGTAAGTAAGAGATATCCAAAATGAATATTTTATTCGTCGTCCAATTACTTCGATGCACGCTCATATTTTTTTTTACATATTTAAATTTTAAAATTCCAAAAATATATAGTGCTTTTTCGTTGTACTCCTTGCTTATTTTCATATTTAAATTTATTATTTTATCCATTTAAAAATTCCATAAATTATCTCTAAATCCTCATTTAAAAGTTAAACTTTATATTCAGTCTCCGTGTCAGTCTTTATTTATTTGACCAAACCAGTTTCTTTGTTTTAACTTTCTAACCTTAGCGAAATTATCATATTGTCCTCGTTTGATTTAAAATGCACAACTACTCCTTTCTCTCCTAACGTTCGATGCATCACTCCTCGACTATGCGACTCCAAACTTCGGCGATGCACTCTGCCTCCGCGACTCTAAACCATCAAAGACGCACTCCCAGACTTCGTCCCTAAACTATCTCCGTCGACATTGAAGGCAAAAATCAAAGAGGTAGCAGAACCTAACTAAACCATCTTAAACCCTTGAATCATCAGTAAGTAAAATTTATGTGCCCTAGATATCGACTAATTTGTTATTCCTCTGTGAAAAATTGAAACTTTAGTTTATGGGTGTTTCAGTTCATGGGTGTTTTAGTTCATGGGTGTTTTTGATTTTGTGATGTTAAGGT
>JBAMIE010175248.1:0-14247 GCA_037177295.1 Kaempferia parviflora | reverse complement strand
CGAGCAGCCCTTACAGGTCGGAAGACCGGATGTAAGGCAAGAGAAGTCTAAGGAGGTCGAGGATCGGATTCTTAGCACGAGCAGCCCTTACAGGTCGGAAGACCGGATGTAAGGCAAGAGAAGTCTAAGGAGGTCGAGGATCGGATTCTTAGCAAGAGAAGCCCTTATAGGTCAAAAGACCGGACGTAAGGCAAGAGAAGTCCAAGGAGGTCGAGAATCGGATTCTTAACAAGAAAAGCCCTTACAGGTCGGAAGACCAGATGTAAGGCAAGAGAAGTCCAAGGAGGTCGAGGTTTGGATTCTTGGCATGAAGACACGGAGATGTAGAAGCTCCAAGCATAAAGTCCATGGAACAAGAGATTCATCTGGCATGAGGTACAAGTGTTCAAGAGAGAGTATTAATCGATTAGCAGATCGATTGGATACCATCGCGCAAAGGAATAGAATGTTCATGGATCGATCAACTGATCGATTGGAGAATGATCGATTGATTCTCATACATGCGCGAGGAACAAAAGGTTACTAGATCGATCAGCCGATCGATCGAAGTGGACATCACGAGAATGCACAAAAACTTACTAGATCGATCAGCCAATCGATCAAAGGAGTAATTGCGTGATGCACAGATTATTCCTGGATCGATGAGCTGATCGATTGGGCCACTGAGTTCATGAAGAAGCTAAAGCAAAAGAAGGCTCCCAAATCAATCAATTGAGATAGTCAATCGATCAAGACTCAATCCCAATCGATTGGGGTTCAAATGGAATAATCTCCACCATTGATTTGGAGTTGGTAGCGCCAACGAACAAATTTGAATTGATTGACCAATCGATCCAAGGTGTGAGAAACGGTCATTTTGGAGAGGTTTAAAAGCTGCTTTCAACGCAAGGACGACCATCGCTCACAAAAACACTGTTCCATTTTCTCAACCACTCAAAGCTCAAGCTCTCTCCTTGGTGCATCCTCAGGCTACTCAACAAAGAAGAAGCTACTTCAAAATTTGTACTCCTTTTCTTCTTCTTCTTCTTCTAGTTGTGAGCTATTCCAGTTGAGAGAGGGAGTTGTAATTCTTGTGAGGTTTCTCCATCTTCAACCGTGTTCCGAGAAGGAGAAGTTTTCATAGTGGAAGTTGAGAACTGGTGTGGATCATTGGATTAGTCACCTCAAGCTTGAGGTGGATACCAAGTAAATAGAGGTGTTAGTGTTGCTTATGTTTTCCGCGTGCAAAATTGAGAAGTTCAAGCTCCCCCTCAACCGGGCCTAACAGTTCTTAGTGATTTATCAAGTTGTCTTCACTTCTTTTTGTCTTCTTAATTTGCTTTCTCACTATATCTCCAATTCACCACCGACACCATGCGTAGGCTCTCCAGAATGGTTATACAAAAATGGTATTATTCCAATCAAAGGCAGAAACTCCCACATGGTTCAAAATTTCGAACCTTGGTGTAGCTCATCCTACATAATGAACTTAAGCTGAATTAGAAGAACCAAATTTGGTCATTGATCTAAGTTATACCATTTTGAAACATTGCTTCAACACAACTATGATTCTAATGTAACCTTTTACAACTTCAGGTGTCCCCAAAAACCGTTGATGTATGAGTTCCATAATTTTTCTACCTTAGCGCTTAGTTCTTCACAAAGGATGGTTCCTCTTAGTGGTTTTTATGTCCTACAAATTTGGATGTTTTCTTGTGGTTTCATAAGCAAAAAAGGTATATATGCTGGCAGAAACGGAGTACAAACAAGACTTCAGATAACAAAAATGACAAAACAGATATGGAATACTGAGACACAAGTAAGCCAACTTACCTGCATAGTTCCAAAAGCCAAATCGTTGACAACCCACATTTTACAAAGAAGGCGAACACCTGTCCCATATAATACTCTACAAAAGAACAAGTGCATAAAAGTAATGAAAATGGTTACATACTAACAGGACTGCAGGATAGATTATTGATCTGATGAGAAAAAATGAGAGTGAAAAGGCAAGAAAATATCAACAAGCTGTCAGGATTTACTAAAAGTTAAAAATAAATCCTGAAGTCATATGCACAGAAAGTTTCTTCACAAAAGATGGCAAGTTGGGAATTACTTGAATTGAATGTTAGTTAACTCAGTATCAGAAGGCAGATCTTGAGATTAAGCAAACAAGAGAGTTCAGAAAGAAATGAGATTAGGACAGCAGTCATATCTGATGCCAAATTGAAATACTTCAAGCTAATAAATATGTATCAAATTCAAGAAAAAAACAGATCATGGCAACATTCAAGATTTCCCAATTTGACCACACCGAAGATGGCAAATTAGATTAATTTGCAACTTTGCCATCCTTGGCTGCAACTAGAATGAGTGAAGAATGAACATAACGGATTTTCAAAAGGATTAAAGGAAGAACTCATAAGCTAAAGTGTCATAGGACATCCATATATCCTGCAGTTGCAACAAACCTTGGCTTTGTAAAAAACCATTTAAGAAGCCCTTAATATTTACTAATAATATTCTTAACATAAGTAATCCAGGTCAAAAACCTTTCATATCATAGATCCATGATGATGGTGGTGGGGAAAGGAACTTGTTTATGAAAAGATTAGCACATTTAGAATCCTATCAGGGAAGCACTAAAGTTAGCACTACAGTTCTAATCTAACATCAGAAGGGAAAGGAACTTGTTTATGAAAAAATATTAGATTAACCGAAGTGCTAAAGTCACCTATCACCTTTGTCTCTCTTCCTTATCCTCCTATTTTCCAGCCGTCTTTCAAAAGTCACTTTATCTGACTTCTTAACTATCATGTATTATAATATAATCCAACTTCGCCGTTCTTTTTGCCATTATTCCAGATATAATAGATGTAGAGAAAGCATGCCTGAATTATGAAATTGTCTGAATATGATATTGGAACATAAAAACAAGCTATATGGTAACGTACGGCTTTGAATTTGCGTGAAGCATTGGCAACAAGGTTTGCAAAATAAGTGGAACCATAGTAGAATGTGTGGCAAGTGATGGAAGCATTTCCAAAAGTCTGATCTGCAAAAGAAAAAGAGATAACCTCTAACTAAATTGAAGAAATGATTCGGCATTGAAGAGCGTTGTGGAGGAAATAATTTGAGGAAATAAATAAACAATTTTACAGATCATCTTCAATCATGTAAGCACATTGTGTATGATATAATCCAAATAATGAAGAAGATAATTGTATTTGACGAGGTAGAAGCATATAACTCAGAATGATCATAATTGGTCCTGTTGAAAAATATGACAGAACCAACAAAAATAGTTTGTGGGTTTCCACCACCAGACAATACTGCCGTACTGATAACATAATGCAAAAGTAACTGTCAGTCATATCTCTTAGCAAACCACAGTAGGAAGACCCTACATAGCTACATCAAACACAAATGTCAATATGACAAAGTATGCAGCAGAAGAAATACTAGTGACAGTTCATAACAAAGATGACAGAACCAACAAAAATAGTTTGTGGGATTCCACCACCAGACAATACTGCTGTACTGATAACATAATGCAAAAAGTAACTGTCAGTCATATCTCTTAGCAAACCACAGTAGGAAGACTTTATTGCACTACATCAAACACAAATGTCAATATGACAGTATGCAGCAGAAGAAATACTAGTGATAGTTCATAAGAAAATAATGATGATAAGCATAAATAGTGAGACAGGTATATTTGGAAAGAATCGAAGACAATACTAGTGGCAACTACTACTAGTGGCAACTACTACAAGAATAGATTAGCAGCAAAAGTGGAAAAGAAAGTGCAGATGTAAATAATACCAATCTCAGCTTCTGATTATCTCATGCAATTTTAAATCTCTAGTTTAAAAAGTCAAATTATAGTTTAGTAGCTCCATCACAGTGTTTCTTTACAACTGCAATTTTCTGCAGATAAAAAATTGCATGAAACTAAGTGCTGACTTACAAATAACTCAGGAGAGTTACAATCATGTCTGCATAGCATATTACTGTGGAAGAGAACCGTTAACAGAAAAGGAATACCCAGTTTATGGTCTAATGAACTTATCGCTGCCAAAGAGTCAACAGCAGACACTCTAAATCTAGGATGAAAGAGCAAAATGGAAGCCATAGAGCTCAGTAATGAAGTAGATCCTACAAAAAGAAAGGAGAAACTGACGTTATGTTACAAAAATCAATGTGCTACACTTACCAAATAATCAGATTTGAGAAGAACAAGAAGGTAACTAAACTCGAAAGCATGCTGAAGTAACTAAAGTGGCATAATAACCTCTGAAGAAACCTTCTGGCAATTGAGGGATTGAGCCAAAATTCTGACTTGCAACAGTTGACAGATACTCTTTTAGTTGGAAAGTCCAATACATTTTTTCCCTGCAATTCTGTTTATGCCCAGAATGGAAATTGCCACCATCTCCAATGAAAAATGAACACGGAGAACAAAATTGCTCCTGAAAATCGAAACAAACATAATACTTGCTGAGAGAGTTAGTAAAAAAATTGAATAAATGCACAACGTACCGACTGAAGGCCAAACTAAGACTGTCAATCATAGCTCAAGCACCTCACTTAGGTGTCTAGTTGGTGAAAATCAAGGATCTAGACTATTTTTCCCAGTGTTGAACATGCTTGCAACAATTCTATCAATTGATCTATTGGTAAATATTCATTGAAGTAGCTGGTGTTTAGTGTCGATAATCAACAGTATGGCACTATGCATCTACTACAGTAATAAAAACTCTTAAGTTCTTACTCGTTCTGTACGGGAAAAACAATATGATATTTACTGGTTCAACGAATTATTGAGATTGGCATCAGACTGGTGTTTTAAAAGTTGGAACCTGGAAGAGTGATGACTGACACTTCATTGGCATTGTCCTCTGCCATTGCATGCCACACTTGTTGGGTATTGTATGATCAAGTGTGCATCACATACTCAAGCTATGTCAAGTGTGGCTTATAACCTACGCTAGCTAGATGAGCATTAACTGAGTTGCACATATGAAAGATCCAGAATGCAAAAAAAAAAAAGTTAAGATTAGCTGGTGCCAGTGTGCACGGGTCTACAAATTCTGTTAATTTTACCAGTTCTTAGAATTCTCATTCTCACACTCTTTGACAAACCCCTCCCTCACACCTGAATTGAAAATGCATCATTGGAAATGCAACACAAGCCAAAACCCAGTACTTAACCACAAGCAAAAACTTTAACTAAACAAAGTGTCATATTGGTAATAGGTACTCATACTTGAATCTGAGATTATGTTGCACTATTCTAGATACTAAATTCAATAAACAGTATACATAACTATATGAAAGGGCATGTCAACATCAAATCATATTCAACTAACATCAAATTCATAAGCATGGAATCAACTTAGCTAGGTGACCAAAAAAATTGCCTTGCTAAGACCATTTAGCAATATATGGTGACATAACGAACTACTGATTTTGACGTTTTGTATATATCATATGGTGTCAGTCTGAAAGTTGAAGAAAAACATATCCTCTGTCAAATTATTCCATTTAACCATGCTTCAAAAAACAGGAACAGCAAGCAATAAAAACAAGAACCGATGAATAAATAAAAATGAACAAAATAATAAATTGGAAGAGAAATTGAGAAATACATTAGTCTTTTTGTTGAATGGGAACTGATAGCGTTAACTTCATCTCAGTAGTTCTAAGGAATAAGGATTAAACTAAATTCTATATAACAGATAATTAGAGTTATTACAGCAAGGAAAAGCATCTAACCTGGAACCAAAGATGATGCCAAAGCCTTAGAAGAACAGATCCCAGTCCCATGGAGGTTTGAGCAGGAGGAATCTGAACACTTCCCAGATCAACAGCCAAGTCCACAACTATTCTGGTGGCTCTCGAAAGTAACTGAGATGCTAAAGTTTTAACAGATGGAGAAGGAGAAGACAAAAGATTGATAAGAGGGAAAATGTATAGAAGCTCTTCACCATAGTAGCAAAAGGTTCCTTTGTTGTTATTTTCTGCATACATAATAAATATTCTTAACAGTTGTTATCAGGCAATTCAACAATAACTCAGGCAAACACCATGGATCAAAAAGCCAAAAGAGGAAAACCTTACCTATTGTGGGAAATAAATCAACAATACGACTTAATAGCATGCTATCCCATAAAAGAGAGATATTAAAATGTTCAATTTGTTTACTCGCCTAACCGTTATTTATTCAACCTCCAAGCTTGATTTCACACAAATATTTCAAGTTGCTAAAAAAACATATTGATAATAAAACATAAAGTCAGAAAAAATTCAGCCACAGTTTGTTTATCATACATTTCTATATATGGTAAACTAGGGAAGTCAATTACATTGATCGCATGATCTTTTAAAGTAGTCAAACAAAAAGACAAAATGAAACTTCCAGGTTGAACTGACCAATGGGGTTATCATCTATAGGAGAATCTCAGTGATGAAAAAAAGAGAAAGATGCGCACCGCTTTCATTCTTCCAATTGTATAGATAGGTTAAAAGCTTCAAAGCAGAGAGGTGCTCATGTTCAAATTCCACCTTGGAAAGTACGATGGAAACAAAAACAGAAACCATAGCATGCTCAGACAAAAATGGCAAACCAAGCTCTCTTTGTGCTGCCAAAAGACGCTTTGACAGTTCAAGAATAGTTTCAGTTCCACCCCAAGGCTTACCAGGGAGAATACACAAAGACAAAAGATTCTCTAGCAGATTATTACAACAAACAGTGGCATCAGAGTTTATCTGCAAAGATGTTATGGTCAATTAGCATGATATGTTTCCAGACTAAAAAGGTACTAACTTCAGAAAGAAGAAATCAGCATCCAGATGCACAGATCTAACAATAGACATACATTTAGGTGATTTCACGGAATCAATTATTGTGTTTAGGTAAGATGTAAGCACATGAAGCTCCCTGTAGATGTGACTAAACCTACTATATAATCCCTGTGAAGCAAACAAACTTGTCTAAGATTTCGGAAATAAACCATACTTACACTATTCCAAAATCAAATTATAATGTGCTTTGTTAGTGTACTTAAAAATCCAACAGTCCCATATGGCAACTACATAAAGACTGAAATTGTCCTTTTTCACATCCTTAAAATTGGATTTCAAATAGTTTGCAATAACAAAAATTCAAAAAAAAAAAAAAGTATAGCTCCTTGATCAGTCCCACTGAGGTGGAAGGGGATTATAATGATAGATGGGCAACAAGAACGTGCTATTACTAAAACCAGTCCATTATATTATTGGGCCAGATCATGATTAAATGAATCCTGATTGTATTTCTCTTCGGATGATCCTCAAGCAGGAAGGATCCATTTAGTTTGGTTACTAGATGAATTTTATGGTGCTTCTAATTTGTACCACTTAAATACCACCAAGAACATAATGCAATGGGTTTATTTCACTTTCTTCCAGTGGCAAGAAAGAATCCTAATAAGTGATTACCCTAGAATCACACAACACTACATCCTGATTTTTATACACTCAACTTGCCAACAAGGATCGATGAGGAACTACATGGAAAACATTTTCTCAAATGACTACAGTAAAGGGAAAACAACTGGTGGAGATTATGACAAACCTGACTGAATTAAATTTATGATACTATGATAAATGGCTTAAAAGTTCCTAGAATGTTAAAGATCGGATGGAAGGAGTACCATTGAACAACTCATTTGCCTCATATTCACAACAAGTGCATCAACCAAATATTCAGCAGAAACCAACAAGCACTTGGATTCCTGGTAGAAAAAGATAGATTATGATTGTGAGCAACAAAAATTGAGAGGTGAGCATAAAAGAAAACAATGAAAACTAAAAAATAACAAGATTATATTAGTCTCTTGTCACAGCTACAGCAATTAAGAATGAGCACTGGAACAAAAAAAAACCCAGCAAACCACCAGCTTGAAAATAATTCGTTATAAAAGACCAAGTAGATTGATAATTTTAGAAATGATTTACCCACAAGGATTGAGGCACTGGAATTATATTGACAAGTATGGGCAGCTAGGAACAGAAGTCTTCTTGAGAGGGATTATTTTTGTTCAAATTTCATAGAACCATGAACATCTATTCATTTATAACTCCTGGTCAGAACTGACTACATGTTCATAGCTTGGACATGCATTGGGTATCCCCAATCAAGGATGTACGTCACTTTTGATTAGTATACAAACTCATTTACCCATCAAAAAATAAAACTATAAGAACATCCAATAGGTAAAAGAAATGCTAAAGCATGAAAAAATTTTGAACAATGTTACCTCATCATTGGTGTGGGGGAAGTACTTTAGGCACCCTACAAGAAGTTTCAATATGGCAATAGATTCTGATGGAAATGAGCACAAGATCGATACTATTGAAGATATCAAATCACGTGTAAAAGATGATGTGGTAGAGGAAGTATGAAGAATCGAGAACAGGAGAAACGGACGCAAGAACACTATGACAGTTGCCATTCCAAGTGATTTGCTTTGCACTATATATAGCAAAACTTGGTTAATGAGTTCCTGGTGCACTTCTACTCGACATAAATGCACCTGCCACCAAAAAAGAGATTATTAAAAAAAAAAAGAAAGCAGCTAGAAACATGTCTGAAGATTTCAAGCAATAAAGCGGCTGATGAGCAATCAAACATCACCAAGAAACTTCCAATAAAATATTACCAAGAATAAATCAACAGGGAACTAGGCATGATTCTACTGTTAAGGATTAAAATAACAAAGTTTTTCCATGAGGCTTGGTTTCAAGTATATTTTCATAGACAAATAGAAATTTTCAACTTTTAATTTTTCAGTTTAATTTGGTGTAAAACCAAATAATTAGAAACTAATATAAGCATATATCCATAAGCTTAGTCTTACAAGTTTGTGAAATAATTAATATATACATCAATGCCATCTATAACAATAATGAAATTCAACTTTGGTTTAAAACAAACAAATTATTATATTATTACCTATAGACCTAATTTTACACTGGTGTTGGAAAGAGATCATGACACTAGAAAATACTCTGCTTTTAAAGAGGTCATGACACTAATAGATACTCTCTTCCTCCAAGAATTATTACTAAATCTCATTTTCTTTAGCATTAACGTCCCTCCCTTCTAATATGATCTGGACCACCACTTGGAATTCTTATATGGCCTGGATCAGCAACTTGGACTCTTGAATAACTTCTAATTCTATGTAAACAGAGAAGGTGGAAGCCGAAGGCAAGGTGATCTGTTCTGGTTGGATCCATCAGATCATCTTTTCTTCTTGATCCAGTTATTGCTGCCCTCTTGTTGTGATCTAATGTCCTATCTGTTACCACCTTTCAACCCCCAAGAGTGCCTTCACCTAGTCAGCCACACCATGATGTCTCCTCTCAAGCTGAAGCATTACTTCTTGTCAGTCAGTCTCGCAGAACAGTTAATTCTCCATTAGTCATCCCACAGTCCTGTCATCCTGCGAAATCCAGTAGCTCATCCATACTGTTTAGTGGCTCAGGCTTAATCAAGTGGTGGATATGTGAAATCCTGTTATCCCAAAGATTGTATAAGCCATTCCTCGGGGCCAGGAGAGTCATTTGGTCATGCTTAAGTTGGTAATCAGGTAAATGCAAACTCAAAGACGGACCACAGAAGTATAAGTTAAGAAAGCCTCACTTGCCTTGACGAAAGGGTGCATCTCAACGGGGTCAAATATACGGCCCCAAGAGCGATCGGCAGAGGAGGCAAAACGGACCAGGAAGCCGATTCCCTTGACGAAGAGCGGGACGAAGCCAGGAGGGCAGCCTTCGAGCGCGGCGTGGAGCTCAATGAGGCCTTGGGATGCCGTGAGGAATCCGTCCTTGACGAGGAGGCAGAGCTCTCGGACAGCCTGGTCGGCGACGGGGGCGGCAGGGGAGGCGAGGCAAGTGGCGAGGGCATCCCGGGCGGCCGGGGCGGAGTCGAGGCCGAGAGTAGGAGACGGGGAGCGGAGCTTACGGAAGAGGGTGGTGACTGCGAGGCGCTGGAAGGAGGGCGCCGGGAGGCGCGTCTTCTCGAGGAGTTGGCCGTAGGAAGCCCCCACCGCGGACGACTCCATTTCCACCCAGGCGAGTAGTAGAGAACACGGCGGTTCTCAGTGGCCGCCCAGATCCAATTTATTTCGTATCTATAAAAAAAAAAAAAAAAAAGGGCGCCCTAAATTATTAAATGAAAAGGTATTTTTTTAAAAAAAATAACAATAAAAAAAAGACTTATTATCAAAATAATTATTTCTAAAACATCCTTATCTAATGATATTCCGGTAGCTATAATTATTATTTTTAAGTGATTTAAAATTTAACTATAATTATTTTAAAATGATTTTAATAAAGTTTTAAACCATTTTACTTAAAGAGATTTTTAATATAATAGTAATTTATGTATAATAATTTTGATTTAAATAAATAGTTAACTTTTTATATTATAAAATTACTAGTTAGTTTCTACCCAATATATAGTTAAATCTTAAATTTTAAATTTTTGAATCTTAATATTAAATTATAAATAATATTATATTAAAATTTTTTTTTTAATTTAATAAAAATATTTAAAATTTATTTAAATTATTTTAAATTAAATAAAATATTTCAAAATAGTTGTAACTACTATTTAATAGTTTCTACATTACCATTGTAAACCGCTATATAATATATCTTGTAACAAGGCTATTTGTCATGGCTGCAAAAGGATAGAGACTAGGTACCAGGGCATGTAGGAGATTTTTTATTTAACTTTATCGAGTTTCGAATCCCAGACCTAATAACTCATAGCGGTAGCATCATTTGTGTTAGCCACTCACTCAATCCGTAATATCTATATGTTGTAATAATATTGGAGCGTAATAATATTGGAAGTAAAGAATAATATTATAGTAATTACTTACCCTCTATTTGGATGGGTGAAGGAAGATTCATTAATAGGAAGGGAAGGAAAGAAGAGAAAGGGAGGGTAAAACTTTCCCTTCCCTCCTCTCACCTTATTTACTTACCTCCTTCTCAAATAAGGATAAACATTATATTCCTTTTATTTATCCTTCATCCACTTTCTCCCAAATAAGAGTTAATTTTTTTTACGGCAGCCGTCTAGTTGTTATCATACTGTTGAATAAAAGATATTTTAGAAATAATTTTTTTGGTGGACATTTTTTTTAAAGAGACATCTTTGGATATTTATGTATAATTTGAAGTGCTGTTTTAATTTTTGGAAATTTATTCACAATAATATTTTGATTTTATTTAAATATTTGATTTAACTCGATTCGGATCGAGGGTTTTTTTTTCAAGTATCGCCAAACCGGTTCATGTCCCACTCGACCGCCGGGCGAAAGAGAGAGGAGACGAGGAGAAGGAAATGGCCGCTCGCTCCTCGCGGCTTCTCTCCTGCCTCCGCCGCAGCAACGGCGGAGCAAACGCCACCTCCACCTCCGTGCCTTCGCTGCAGCGCTCGATTTTTTCTGGATCTCCAAGTAAGTTAAGATCGGCAGCTCCTCGTGATCTCGTGAACCCTAAATTATTTGCTTCAACTTATCAGCGCCGGGAGCATCCTATTGGTTGCCGAGGAGTCGGAGCAAGTGGCGGATCCTGCCTACTTCGCCAAATCGCTCGCCGCCGCCTTTTGAGTTCGTCAAGGGGAGGATGGTTGCTCTCGGAAGGTGCTTTGGTTGGTGACTTCTTCCCTTTAAACTCGTAGCTTTCGCCTTCAGCTAAATTCCACGCAGTTGATCTATTCGTTGAGTTTGCCGTAACATCATGCCTTACCCTATTCATAGCCCTGTCAGTTTATGATCAAGTTTGCATCATTGTTACACCAAAATGAAAATGTTTAGATCACTCAAAAAGAAGAACAACGATAATTCCGAGAGGATAATGTTTTGTTCATTTTTCATCAGTTACAAAAGCCTTCCGGAGGAATAACCCTAAACCCTTAATCTTAAAGTTCTCTTCTAGGTGTTCAAGAAGTTTTGAATTTTCTCCAAATTCTAAACTCTCAGCTTCACCAACTGAAATAGAACAAGTTTTCCCTATAGTTCGTATTGAGACTTGATCGTCTCATATGTGTACTGTTGATATTCTTCTAGGAAAGAAATCTTTAACCAGCAGCATATTCGGATTGGCATTTGTTAGTGCAATGATAAATCGGCAAGCCTCTACATTACATGCTTTCGACGGTAAGCTGTTCAGTGAGATTCTAATTCTCATGCTAACATTTCATAGAATTCAAGGCTGGTTGTATACTTAAATTAACTAGTTAAGTAGCAGATTTTATAGATGACGAAGTAGAGTTAGCAGCACCTTCAGGACGAACGGAAGACAAACTGCATCCCATCATCACGATTTTGAGAAAATTTCAGCTGCCTGCCGTTCTTGTCATGACAGTGCTGTTGGGATGGAGACATCCACTCACACTTTTCATAAATGTAGCTCTTCTCCTGTTTAGTTCACGGCCAAACCCTTTGTCAATTTATATGTTTCTCGAGCAGGTGAGTTTACTGCTCCATCATTCTTACTTTTGTTTAGTTTCCTGCTTGTACATTCCAATGGATCATAGTCATACAATTCATTTGGATTTTTTTGGTTTTAGAATTTCACAGCTAAAACAGTAATCTTGAAGTGGTTAATTTTGCATGAGATCACTTGTTAATCGCCTTTAGGATATTAATGATTTGTTTTTGGTTATTTAACATTCCTGTATTATGTTTCAAACCAGTTGACAGCCCTCACCATCTTATCCTAAATGTATTCCTTTTTGTTTGTAAGTAACAATGTGAATGTAAGACTTGAGATGAATTTAGATGTATCTTGAAGGATGTTGAAGATGAATTGAGATCAGAGATAACATGAGCATGTATAGTTTTTTCAATATGAAAAACAAGTCTTTCATCATCATTATCTTCAAGTTGAGGTTGCCCCAACAATTTAGGGTTCATCTATTGAGTTCTATTTAAAGCTATATCATTAGTAATATTCAAATCAATTAAATCATTCTTTAGTACATTCACTATTATTTCTTTAGTCCCTTTGTCCTTTATACTAACCACATTTCTAGATTAAACTCTTTTTAACTATCCAATGAGTTTTGGCTAAAAGTCTTTGATAGGTTCATCTTAGTTTCATATCTGATATCTGCATATAAATGAAATTCGTTCAGTGAGAACATCAGAGGTGTATAGTTGAATGTTTCTCTAAGATCCAATTCTCAGCTATTTTTTCTTCCTTTACCTTAATAAATATCTCTTACACTTGAAAGTTTATGTTGCAGTTGCATCAGAGAGATAATCGAAATACTATATGGCCGAGATCAAAGGTGAGACACTGAGACTTGTCTTAGATACTCTAGCTTCTGAAAATGTTGCAAAATTTCAATCGAAATACTATATCATTGTAGAGCCCACATATTACATATGTAACTTCCATTAAAAATCTTGTTTTCTGAAGGCCTTTACCTTGACAAAACGAAACTGAAATAATTCGCAAAAGTTGTTTAGCCATCCTCCTCAAGTTGCAGTCTAGCATATGCTTATAAACTTTGGCATCCATCACTTTTACTTTGTACTAACAGTTCTAATTGACAATTATGCCATTTTCACAGTATGGATACAAGAACATCAAGGTGGAAGATTACAAGATTTTGTGCTATGCTACGGTCGAACTGAGGGATACAAAGCTGAGCATGCTTGGAATTTTAGGAGGATGGTGGGTTGTTCATGTATCTAGGACTTAGGATGAAAGAGTTTAAAATGATCTTCCTTTCTTTGGTTCTCGTATCCAATTGAAGAGTTTAAGATGATAAATGGACATTCAAATTTAAGGACCTGCTGCAATATTCATCCCAAGTTACAACTTTATGTGGGGATTGTTAGAGTTGTAAAGGATAAGGAGTGCCCCATTGGCAAGCTTATGTATGATGCACAAACAAAATAAGAATTAGTTGTTAACTTAAAATAAATAATGTAATGGAAAAGGAGTGCCTCCTTAGCTATCGGTTGCTGATGAACATGGCAGTTCCCAGATCATGGCTTATCAAAGGCAGATGCAGAACTAGCAGGAGAGTAAGGAGTTCATTGTGTAGGATCGAAAGAAACGATAGAGGGGGGGTGAATATCGTTCGAAAAGAAACACAGAATAACGCAGCGGAAACGTAAAAATGACACAGTGATTTTACTTCGTTCGGAGTCTATCGGCTCCTACTCGAAGGCCCGCGCCTGAGCGCTTTCG
>JBAMIE010175232.1:0-14248 GCA_037177295.1 Kaempferia parviflora | reverse complement strand
TAGATCACTTTAAAGGGTCGGATTGTATTTACATGTTCAACTTACAAATAAGCCCACCTAATATGGAAAATAAAATCTAACAATTTATGCATACTAGAACTTGTATCTTTATGCTCGATTTCAATAACTTTTTACCTTGATGGATACTAGAGATCGAAGAAACACGCGATGCTGTGCTGGTCACTGATGGTGAAAGCGAAATCGGTCAGGTGAGCCCTTTCTGACCTAAACAAGGAGAGATTATCTCTTCATTAATAGATAACGTTCCTTTTGTTTTGGAAGTAACTAGTTCACACTGTATTTCAATGCTAAAAGTTTGCTAGTTCTTTGAATTATCAAAATCCAATATCAGTCAAATTTGCTTCTTTTTTGATAGCAAACAAGCAATGAGTCTTTTCCTTCCAAATTATTTCCTGAATCGTGCGTGTGAATTCACATCAAATTTTGTCTTCTAACCAATCTAGGCATAGCTAGTATGATAGTTTCTTCATTTACTAATTCTTCTGTGGTTTACACTTACGCCAGATGGTAATCCTTTCATTGATTCTTAAACGTGTCCGGATAAAAGCAATAGTTAAGGATAAACGAGCTGCTGCTGATGCCTTTGGAACTTATGTTGAGGTAAGCACCTTCACAATTATGATAGCACTGATCATATTTCTCTAAAGTAGCTGCATTATTTTGCTTTATGTAGTCATTGGTTGGAGATCTGAATGACAAGACATTTCTCACAAAGACGCTCAGAGGTGTTCGTGCGATCATTTGTGCATCAGATGTATGTATTTTTGAATTCTGATGTGTACTTTGATTCTGTGTATCTTCCAGATGTCTAAGAAGCATATGCACCATTCTCTTGGATCTTTGATATCACTCATTTTTTATTCTAACTTCTGTTTTTGCCATAGAAAAGGTATACGATTCTTGCATAGTTGATGTTGCTTGCATAATCTATTTTGCTAGACTCTCTTATCTTGCAGGAGGGCTTTTTCTCTGATGTAGCTCGAACAAAAGGTGTAAACCACATTGTTCTTCTATCTCAGGTCCTCTTGTTTTTCATGGAGCAAATTGTCATGTTTTATCTCTCGTCATGGTCTTCAAGCATGAGTTTTGATCAGATTGCAGTTGGCGTATTATAAAGGAAGCGGCGGATTTCAAGCAATTATGAATAGCAAAGCCAGAGAGCTGGCGGATAGGGATGAAAAGGCTGTGATAACGACTGGTGTTCCATACACAATAATAAGAACTGGCTTGCTGCAGAGTGTTCCTAGTGGCGATCAAGGTTTCAGCTTCAGCAAGGTACTTAACAATAATTTGAATTAGCAACAAGGGCATTCATATCTGATAATGTAGGCATTTTTTGATGCAATTTTTCACAAGCATGTCGTCACCGAATGTAGGGCGATGCAGCAAAGGGAAGTCTGAGTAAAGAGGATGCAGCAGTTATTTGTGTGGAGGCACTTGAGTCGCCACCAGAAGAAGGCCTAATATTTGAAGTAAGCTAAGTTAATTTTAACCTAAACTGCATCATGTGTTTCTGCAACACTGATAGGGAGTGCTGATGATGTAGTGATATTTGTGTTTGTGTAGGTGGTAAATGGGGAAGAAAAGGTTACAGACTGGAAGGTGAAATTTGCTGCCCTTATTGAAGGCACTGTAGTATCAGAATGATGCCCACTTCTTATTGAAATTTGAGATGTAGATTGCATTTAGAAGACGAACAACGTGATGATGATCACAGCAATGTAAGAAATAATCACCTTTTTATTTTGATCTGCAAGCTGATCATCTGCAAAGCTTATACACTGTTCTGTATGCTAACAAGTGTAAGCTGTCTCATTCTCTTCTTCCCTCCCTCCCTCTCTTTCTGTCTCTAGGTAATTGAATGATTCTTTACGCCGGTCTGTTCCTCTTGTGGCCGCGCTTTCCATCAGAGTCTGCGTCGTTGGAGTCGGCGAATGAGACGGACAGATTTCCGTAGAGATCGACGATGCGGCGGATGTTGTCGTTGAGCTCTCGGATGAGGCCGACGTTGCGGCCGAGGTTGTCGGGGATTCTGGACTCGTGATTCTGGTTGATCTCGTTGATCAGGAGCCTGTTCTGATCCAGAATGCCCTGCACCTGGAGGAAGTTCCTTTGCAAGGTCCCCGAGAGTTTGCCCTCGATTGGACTTCCATTGCCGACGACCAAGGTATCCATCTCCAACATCCCCTCCTTGTCTTTGTCGCCAGAAGCCCTGCAAAGTGAGAAGACTTTAAATCAAAATCAAAAGGCATATCGGAAACTTCCTAGGGTTTCCTAGGGTCAGATAGATCATAGATCTATGATGCAACCAAAACGCATGAAAAAAGAGATCTTAAAGAGGGGATCTTTTTCGTGGCAGATTGATGTCATGATACATACCTCAGAGATGCGAAGGGCAGCGGCGAGAGGAAGGAGACGATGAAGGAGCGAAAACCTCGATGTTATCGGCGATCTAGTCGCATCTGAAAAGGAATGCAAATAGAGAGAGAGAGAGGTGCAGAAAACCACGAAAAGAGTTGCTGTGGAGGAAACCAGAGGCGTGCCCTTGTCCCCTCGCGTTTCGCGTATCCTCTCTCGAAGGATCAGATTGGTCCATTTAAATCTTAAATAGTCATGGTAAATATAGGTTTATTTATTTTATATATTAATAATAATTTAGTTTAATGGTAAATGAGTTTATTAGATAATAAACTCATTTTTTTAAAATATATTTTTGATGAGTTCCTCACTTAAAATCTTGCACATTCTTGCCAAACAAACAAACAAACTAAAAGATACAATCTGCCAGAAGCAAATCTGCATTCAAATTCTGTGTGAAAGCCCCATGTACGATCGAATCCGAGAGGTTTCAGGCCAAATTTTGCGACTGCACAGAGGACTTTCACACCGATCTGCATAGGAGAAGTTTTGTTATCTACGACAGGAACCAGAAGCTGGGAGGATCATCATTTTCCTCCCAATTGCCGATTGTTGCTCCTTCACTAGCCATCAGGTCTTCAAGATCCTGATAGTTCTTGATGCCGTCGCCTCTTTGCGATTCGTAACCAAACTCTTCGATCTCAATGCCGACTATGTTTGGCTCTTCCCAAGCACCTGAATCCAAAGGCCATGGCGCTGCAAGCATGTCCATGGCAGAACCAAAGTAGCCTTCTGGGGCGGCCAACAATGGCAGCCTCAGAGGCGCATCCGGACCACAAAAGGCTCGAGCCATGTTCGAGTCAGCATCAGTCGGCAGGGATGCAACATTGACCTTTGCCTGTGGCGGCGGCTCGGTCTCTTTGCAGCTAGAATTCAATTTGGTTCCGGTTGAAACTGCACGATACGGCTTGTTGAAATGAGGCAGTTCACCTTGCAGCTTCTTCACCAACGTCGTGTTCCAGTAGTTCTTGATCTCATTGTCGGTTCGCCCGGGCAATCGCCCTGCAATCAGCGACCACCTGTGGCCGGCCCCAATCGGAAAACAAAAGGGAATCACTATACTCTCTACAAATACTTGTTGAACATCAATATGAAAATGACCTGTTTCCGAGTAGCTTGTGGAGTCTGATGATCAAGGCCTCCTCGTCGTCGGAGATGTTCCCCCTCTTGATGTCCGGCCGCAGGTAGTTGAGCCACCGGAGTCTGCAGCTCTTCCCGCAACGCTTAAGCCCTACATGCATTCTCCAAATCCAACAGTTTGCTCTTGAGAGATGTATAGACACAACTTTTCAGAATATGGAACTGAACTGAACTGACCTGCTCTTTTAGGGAGAGACTCCCATTTGCCCACCCCATAAGTCGATATGTAGGAAACAAGCACCTTGTCTTCTTCAGGAGTCCATGCTCCTCTATTGATTCCCTCATTCGAAGAGCATGGCTTCCTTCCCATTTCCTTGTGTTGTATCTTAATTCAGTGTGACTCTCCCCGGAATCCCAAGGGCCTTTTATAGTCCAGAGTCCATGGTTTAGCATGGTTTAGCATGCTATTTGAAAGGTAGTTTTAGCAAGAAAAAGTGAAGTGGAAGGCCATGAAGGAGCTCAACTAGGTGCTGCTCCATGTTTTAGAAGAGGACAAAAGAACAGCTCTGGTGACCATTGGGCCTCTCTTGTGCCCTTAAATTGAGGGACATGTTCACAGGCACCTGCAAATTACCTACCACTAGTGCTTCTCAGGTTTGTCACCGTTCCATGGAAAGCTTCAGAGCTATGTCATTGAATGGTGAGGGCCATATCGAAGGCAGATGCAGAGACACTGATTGATATGAGACAGCTGAATTCCTCCATCACATATAGAGAACAAATTGGCCTGGCTCAATTAAGTGTTTGCATGGATATGTTCGAGTAAAAAAAATGATATAGAAAGGTTAAAGCTGAATTATTTGGTCTGACTTTCTTAGGTCAACTGTGCTATTTCGAGTTCAGTAATGCTGGCTGCAGTTAATGCACAAGCTTAAGCTTGTTGGGAGCTGACTGATCTATGTATTTGTTTGAGTGAGAACGATAGTTGCTGTTTGAGTGAGAACTATGTTATTTATGATGTATCTTATATGATAAATAAGAAATTATTATAATTGTAGGATTGAAGTGTCCAAATGGTTGGAAATGTGAGGAGAATAGAGAGGTAGAGAAAAAGAGATTCTATTATGTATGAGTTCTTAATTTTATATCTGGAGTCTTTTGGTTTTATTGTTGTTTTAAATTGTGACACATGTATTCATGTTGTGAACATATGCATTAGGAGAGACCCCCTCTCATGTGTGGATGCGGGAGTTACAAATCTAGGGTCTGAATTTGCACTGAACAATTAATATGTGAGCATGACTTGCGCACGTTGAATTCTGAAATTCTTTGCAATAATAATCGACATTAAACTCATTAATGATGATTCTGTAACTTTTTTATAATAATAGCTAACATTAAAATCATTAATGGTGATATTAAATCCAACATTGAATGACCATAACTCGGTCATTCATTGTAGCCAGGAGTGAGCGTTCATATAAAAGAAGGTCATGAGCAAGAGCATAGAAATAGAAGCGAAAGCAATAGCCATAGTGAGACAATTTCTACACCTTCGTTCGCTCAGTTCTTTTCTCTCAATCATACATCCGCTCGGCTGAATTACTCATAATAATAGTTGGTGCATTCTCGGTTCGCCGTGATCCACCATTGGTTCATGCCGATTATAGTATGCCGCTGTATCCTAGAAACAAACAACCGGAGAAAACGTTGAAGCACATTCGAAAAATGAGACAAATCTGTTTTAAGGAAACTGCGTTGAGTGCAGGCCTCAACATCTCACTTAGCTTCCGACTTTGGACTTGGCAACTCTGTTTTCTGACTCGACGACTTTGACTCCCAATTTTATTTCCTAACTCAGCGACTCTACTTTCGGACTTGACGATACAAAACAACCATCTTCTAAACCACCTAGTAGTTCGGCATGACTTTTAAGACTGACAACCTAAGATTATCTATTTAGGTTATCTCGACAGATACATTAAAATTGATTTTATATTATTTCAATTCAACTAAACTTCCCCTTATGTCCGGTAATAAATTTTCTAACAAAATCTTGATCGAATGCTTCTTAAAATTTAAAATTATGCATTTTAATTTATTACATTTTAATTAGTTCTACATTTTTTTCACGATGCTTTAATATATTTTACTTATAAAAACATTAGTTGTAATTTTAAGAAAAGTAGTTAAAATTTGGAGTGCATGAAAATCACAGCCCATGCTCCATCCACTTCCAATCTTATGTCTCCTATCCACAGCCATACGATCTCAAGCATCAACCCAGATTCGATGACCTCAGCCGTTGGATTTCGTAGTTTTCGCTATTGAGTCCACAGAGCGGACTTATTGAAGCTCGTGGAAAACCCAAAACCCTCATCACCGCCCCGCCGCCATGGCCGCGCCGGCCGTGATACGGGACTTCGACGACTTCGTCAAGGTCCATGAGATACTGCTCGCCGCCTCCGGCGTTCCTCCTACGCTCTATCGCCAGCTCTTCCGCAAGCTTTCCGCCGAGATTTTCGATGGGGGCGAGTTCTTCACCATCGAGCCCTGCGAGGGCGGCCGCCAACGCCGCCTTTTGCTCTCCGTGGAGTCCCTGTTGAGAGATTCCGACGTTTTTCTCATCGACCATGCTTGGTCATTCCGCCTTCCGGATGCCCTTCAACAGGTGAGAACTCCGCGGTCGATTTTCTGATTTCGTGATTGATTTGTTGAAGAAATATTGGTTTTTGAGTGGGATTACAGCTGAATGATGTTCCGGGATTGGCTGAGAGAATGTCTGCCTTGATGTGCGTCGATCTCGATATGAAAACCAACGACGAGGTTTCGGAGCTAGAAATCAGTGAGGAGGTGATCGGTAAATGCCAGGATAGAGTGTTGGAAGTACTGAAAAAGGAGGTAGACAAAGCAAAAGAAAGTGGACGTGATGCAACTTGGTTGGAGCTCGATGAGCTCGGGATTGACGACGAGATGTTAAAGTCCCTAGATTTGTCTACTAAGTTTCCGGTTGGTAGCATCTTTACTTAAGCTGCAACTTTGAGTGCTTATAGTTATATGTTATGGGTGAAGTACATAAGATTCCTGTAAAAGCCTACACTATGCTTGTTGGGATACCTTCATTTTCCTTTTCAATGCAGCCTTTTTTTTTCATGAATTAATTGTTGCTTGCTTTTGTCCCCCATTGCACCAGAACTTGGTTGCTCTCAACCTCTGGAGTAATAAATTACAGGATGCAGAAAATGTTATACAGGAAGTAACAAAATGCAGAAATTTAAAAGCAATCTGGTTAAACGACAATCCTGTCATTCGCAATTGGTACATATTCTATAACTTGGATTTTTTCCTTCATTTTTCAGAGCACTTAGCTGAGATTGTCTTATTCAACTTTTGTGTGTAATTCATGGATTCGTACTGTATGTAATTCTGGTTAAATTGTACATAATCTGATTTGCTTCCCTTTCTTCTATGGATTCTTACTGTTAGTACCTCTCTTCTATATGCAATCAATGTTTGTAAACTGTTCAAAGACACCGAAACGCTAAAGAATGACATGTCTTTGTAGTTTTAGGGATTTATAGGATGCTTTGTCTATTAAGAATATTTTACAAGTGATTGACTGGTACATTTGCATATTCAGTAGTGACACAATTGCTAAAGCAGTTCTTGCTGGTATCCCTGGTCTGGAAATTTATAACTCATGCTTCACTAGCAATTTTGGAGAATGGGCATTGGCATTTTGTGGAGATATTGGTGGAGCAGACAATACAGGATGCTTTTGTGGCGATAGTGGTTCATTGGTGAATGTCACCAGCCTTGATCTTTCTAATCGATGTATCATGGGCCTGCCAAAGGTTAGTTATTGATGGTGTGACTCATTTATTTCAATTATGCATGTCAAAGATGACGGGGTTCAAGAAAATGTCACGTGTTTTACGCTTTGATTGATCCATTAGTCCACAGAAACCTTATTTTTCAGTTCTTTATGTTCCTTATGCTTAGATGTTCCGCTATCTTTGAATTGTTTCTCTCAGGCTTTTTCACCTGTTGTGATGCCATCTCTTGCACATTTGAATATCCGTGGCAATCAGCTAGACCAACTTTCCATTGATGTTATCTTACACCTATTAAGAGATTTCAATTCTTTGCAAAGTTTGGAGGTAACCGTAATCTAGTTTCTTTTTTGTGCTAATATGCATACTTTGAGATACTATTTCGATATACTATTGTAGGTTGATATTCCTGGTCCTCTTGGAAACAACGCTGTACACATTTTGGAACATCTTCCTAATTTATCTGTTCTAAATGGTGTTAAAAGATCAGATATAACTGAAAGTAGTAAACATGTTATAGACTCTTCCCTGCAACCACGTTTACCAGAATGGGGACCTACAGAATCTCTTGTTGATAGGGTTCTTAATGCAATGTGGTTATATTTGATGACGTACAGACTCGCAGATGAAGAAAAGATTGATGAAACACCCGTCTGGTATGTGTTATGTTTTAGTTATTTTTTTCAAGTGCATTTTCATATTATGTAAGTGCACTGATCTAATACCCCAATCATTGATATAGTCAATTTTCAGAAAATCAACATCAGTTGGATCATACACACTGATCAGACGACTGCGTTTCGGATTATATTTGACTTTTTATTTAATTATCATGTTAAAGCTTTTATTTTCTTTTTTCTATAATGGAGATATTTTCATTAATGAATTATTCAACTTTTATACTCTATTTCCTCACTGATTTCCTTCCATGCTATATCTTTACTATTTTAATCTACCAGATTTAGATGCACTGTAATTTGTATGACTACGATTTGTCATCATGCTTGATCTTGTACTGTGGATGCATATTTCATGTTTGTTTTACACTGTTATATAATTGCTGGAATATCATGCTCCAGTTAGGCGATGTAAAACTATAACAAACACGCATATCAAACGAGGAAGAGGAAGACCAAAAAAAGACTTGGTTAGCAACAATAAAACAAGGTAAAATTTATTTAAGTATAGATGATGATATACTAGGAGATAGAGCTCAGTGACTTAAAAGGATCTATATAGCCCACCCCACCTAGTGGGATAAGGCTTGGTTGTTGTTGTATCTTCTGGATACTAGGTTGCAATTTGAATCATAGATGGTTTTGTAGTTGATTGCAATATGTTCAGAATTGGTTATGTAGCAAGTTACTCAGTCACCCAACTAAATATTTACATTCTTCTGGCTATTTGCTTTCTGCTTTTATGATTGATAAACAAGAGGTGGAATTAGAATCCTAGAATTTTAGAAATGTTGTATTTGCCAATCCTATTAATTTTTTGCCAATTTGTGCCTAGATATGCTTGGAAATCATGTGACAAAAACTTCTGATATTTTCCCACCATACTCATATACTATAATTGTCTATTGAGGTAAAACTTCGAGAGACATGTTTAAGATGGTATGAGCATAAATGTTTCAGTTAGCCTATGTGAAACTACGACAAACACGCAAATCAAACAAGAAAGACCAAAATAAACTTGGTTAGCAACAATAAAACAAGATAAAATTTATTTAAATATAAATGATGATATAGTAGGGGATAGAGCCCAATGACGTAAAAATATCCATATAGCCGATCTCACCTAGTAGGATAGGACTTGGTTGTTGTTGTTGTGTATTTGGCCCAATGAATTGCCATCTACCTTTCTCTATTTCCTCTTTCCTTGTTTATTGCCCTCACTTCCTCCAAGGTTTTCAATTCAGGAATGTTATTCAGATCAGCTTTGAATTCAGGATTTGAATTAAATTGTGCTGGAAGAATGGAACTTGTGCCAACTAAATCAACATTCTTAGAAAAACCTAAACTAAGTCTACCACAAAGGCACAAACCAAGGGGGAAAATAGATGACCTAAGAATAATATTCAAATTCTTCAATGCCCCTTTATAATCACTTATCGTCTCATTGGTTGCTGGTTATTCTTTCTATCGATCAATTGAGAGAATTATAGGGATTGGGCTTCATTCCATCATCAAGTCTTGAGTTGGGTGTCAATTCCAGCTTTTAGCTGATCAAATTGTTAATAACTATCTGTGAAAGTTTTAGTATGTTGCTTCTTCCTCTTGTTTAGAAACATAAATCAACTGTCACTTGTGCCCTTTTGTAAGAATACGTGCATGCCCTGTATCTAAGATGCTTCAAAGAGGAAAATAGTATTGTGCTCATTTGGATGCTTTCTTCAGGAAAAGGGGCATTTATTTGCTTGCGCTAACAGAAAATGCTGAATTGGTAGGTGTTAATCATCATTTTATTTATAGGTATGTCATGGATGAGTTGGGTTCTGCCTTACGACACAGTGATAATCCAAATTTTAGGGTGGCACCTTTTCTGTTCGTGCCCAATGGAAAACTTGCATCAGCTGTAAGGTACTTAATTGCAAACATTTATCTGTTACATTATGTTACTTCAAAGATTTGAACGCACTTATTTCCCATATTTTCCTGATCTCCATTTGATTTTAGTAGCATCACTTAGGATGTCCTATCTGATGTTTTTTTGGTTCCTCTTTCTTGAAATTTTTTGTTTTATTCCAAGAGTTGTAGTTTGCATAGTCATTGAGTCCTTATTTTGATTCATCAATTGTTTGTTTATCACTGTTTCCCTTATACAAGAGAAAGACTGTCTAAGAAGATTTTCTTGCCAACTATTGCAAGGGAATCGAAGTCATATATTCTCAAATATCCAATTAGTAATATCGTGGAAGTTATACCTTGACTATGAAAGAAGAAGCAAAGATGTAAAACCTCTCTGATATCCTCGCACAATAATTTATAGCAATAAAATTATCCAATCTCGAAATTGAAATTACTTTTAGAAAGCCAGGAAACATTTGGATTGCTACTTGTGTTTTGGGCATTAACAAAATTTCTTGAAAACCTGCTAACCATGAATACTTTCAGCTTTTCACTGCTGTGGCCAACTCAGGACGTGCATTATGGGGAAGAATGCACTCGAGATTTCTTGTTTGGTGTTGGGGAGAACAAACAACGCTCTGCAAGGCTAACAGCTTGGTTCCACACACCAGAAAATTATTTTATCCAGGTACTAGGTTTTCTTTGCTATTGGGAAGATGATTCACACTCTAATAAAACTTACTCCACAGGAATTCAAAAAATACCAGCAGCAGCTTGCATTAAGAAATCTTTGTGCTTCTACTGAGTTCCCTCCAACCACACGTGTGCTTCAACATAGTGAGCGTGCGCTCTGTGTTTATACTGACAACCCACAAGTAGAGGAATTCTTGACACGTCCTGAATTCACTTCCAGTAAGTGTTTGTGCGATGCTGGTTTGTCCATACTTTTACATTAAAAAATTATCTTTACAAAACCACCAGACTATTCTCCTGAAAATATCTTTTCAAGAAGCTAAAATTTTATAAAGAAACTTGTCTTATTCCTAAATTGCAAATCCTACTTCATTGCTATGTCAAGCACACTCAAGAAGGTATTTTAGTTGCATATATCCCAACTTTGGTAGGGATAAATCTGATACTGTGAGCTTCTCCTCCGTTCCAACTTTTTAAGACTCTAGAAAAGCATTTACTTCTATAACACTCACTGATTCCTATCTTTCCTTGTTTTTTTACAAGATTTGGTTCCATGTTTAAACTCTTCTGGCAAAAAATAATTGGTTGTTATCTCATATTTTCAAGACTCATTTCCTGATTGATAGCTAAACCATTTTAAAAAGCATATTTTTCTACCAACTTGTTAGCGCAAGTAGTTAAGCGGTCGGATGTAATCCCCATATTAAGGGGATCGATTCCCCATGTAGACCTAAAAAATACTTCTTTTTTTGGCTCATAGTTTGTTTCATCATCAGCTACTAATCCGAAGGAGGCTGATATTATCTGGACTAGCATGCAAGTGGATCCAGAAGTGAAGAAAGCTCTTGAATTAACAGACCATCAGTATACAAATCAATTCCCTTATGAAGCTTGCCTTGTCATGAAACACCATTTGGCAGAGACAATTTTAAAGGTATGCCGTATGCAAAGCCATGGTCACTTCTATGGTTTTGCCATAATGATATATTTATTTTAAATTGTGATTCCGTGCATAATAGCATATATAGTGTTAAACCAAGCAAATCTATTGATAGTTTGATTATTTGTTTTTTGTTCACAGTTTTCATCCATCTATTTGCAGGCACAGGGCTTACCTGAATGGCTTCAACCTACTTATAATTTAGAAACACATTTGTCCCAGCTCATTGGGGACTATATCATCCGGAAACAAGAGGGACTCAACAATTTATGGATTTTGAAACCATGGAACATGGCAAGAACAATTGACACAACGGTTACTGGTGATCTATCAGCAATTATCAGGCTCCAGGAGACTGGACCTAAGATATGCCAAAAGTATATTGAGCACCCTGCACTATTCAAAGGGAGGAAGTTTGATCTGCGGTACATCGTATTGGTTCGCAGTATGAATCCTGTAGAGATATTTCTTTTTGATGTGTTCTGGGTATACTACAACATTTACTCAGCCATATCTATTTTTTTTTTTCTTGATATCTCCAAGTTCTCGTAAAGTCAATGCTGAAAGTCAAAATTGATTGATTCTTTCAGGTTAGATTAGCAAACAATCCATACACTCTTGAGAGAAGTAGCCTCTTTGAGTACGAGACTCACTTCACTGTCATGGTAAATTTACTCTCGTTGCTTTAGCAGTAGAAAGCATTACATGGTAGAAAATAAAATGAATCACTAATTTGTGCTTACCTATTTCTTTTAGGCAAATTCTTTATTTGATTTCATGAAGCTTGTTCTTGAGAATTCTCTCTTTGCCGTGTTTGTTTCTGAATGTTTTGAGAACACAGTAACATTCAGTATTGTATGTTTTCAGAACTACTGTGGGCGATTGAATCACTGGAATACTCCAGACTTTGCAAGGGCGTTTGAAGAAGAGCACCAAGGTACGTTTGCCATTTTGTTCAGATAATATCCATTATCAGGCATTTTTTATGTCTCTCGTAATCTAGAAGAAATCGTTTTCAGTTAACTGGCTGGAGATCCATCAAAAAATTCGAGAAATGATAAGATCTGTATTTGACTCCGCCGCAGCTGTGCATCCTGAAATGCATAGTGCTCAATCAAGAGCCATTTATGGTTTGGATGTCATGCTCGACCAATCCTTTAAGCCAAAGCTCCTGGAGGTACCTTTCTCATCTTTTCTGATTTACAAGTGGGCAAACACATTCTTTCTCTCCTATCCATCTGAGGTTTGATTCAATTTGTCTCGTAACGTAATCGCGCCCATTGTTTTTGCTTGCACTATCCAACACATTCCTCAAGTTTGGTTTCTGGAATAGTAATAACGCAAAACAAGTGAATGATAAGCCACTAACAGTTTACTATAGTTAGACAAGTTGATGGTCTATGGTTCAGTGAGGTACATAGTAGCCATTAGTGAAATTCCGATAAGTAAGCCTCGCAAAAACCATATCGGAATCTTATAGTTTTCCCAAAAATGTAGGCCACACAAGATGCGTGTTTTAACTCACTGATCTTCTCTTTGAAATGAAGGTGACATACTGCCCGGACTGCAACAGAGCTTGCAAATACGACACAGAAGCTATCGTTGGAAGCAAGGGAGTGGTCAAAGGTCGTGATTTCTTCAACACAATTTTTGGTTGCCTTTTCCTCGGCGAGACTGCTCATGTAACACCACTCTGACTCTATTATTTTTCTTCGAGTATCGAAATTGTTGACGTGACTCGGTACAAAATATTGATATTTAAATTTGAGCTCAAAAATATATATGTTACTGAAAATATAAGTAATTTTGGCTTTGAAATAAAATCATATTCAAGTTTGATTTAAATTTAGGAGGCGTTTGATATATATTTGATAATGAAAATAATAATGAGTTTGATTGAGGAGGATTATAAAATTATGGATATAATATTTATATTTTAATTCTAATACCGATCTACTAAGTAAAGAATTAGAATGAAATAGATTTCATTCCAATTTTAACCTCAAGCAAGCACCCCTCAATAATTTTGAATAAAATTAAATATTTTTCAAATCAATTAAAAAAAATTGTAATTCTTTTCACTCCTAGTTCAATTTAAGAGTATTCACATCAATTTTTTTATTTAAAGAATAAAACTTTTATCCTAAAATTAAAATATTATTTTCATTAAATCTCTCTTCTTTCAAATCAATTTAAAAAAAGTTGTAATTCTTTTCACTCCTAGTTCAATTTAAGAGTATTCACATCAATTTTTTTTATTTAAAGAATAAAACTTTTATCCTAAAATTAAAATATTATTTTCATTAAATCTCTCTTCTTTGACTCATTATCTCTCCTTTCATTCATTTCATAAATATAATAATAAAAAATAATAAAATAATAAAATAATAAAAATTTTAAAATAGTAATATAGTATATAGTAAAAAGTTATTATTTAAATTTAATAATTTTAAATTTTTTATATAGGATAGAGAAATCAATATAGATGCTCTATTAATAGAAAATATTAGGCTTTCCAAAGGTTGATTTTGTTACGAGCACTAAATTAATAAATTGATTTTTTTTTATCAAATCAAATCAATTGATTGTTATATTATAAACAAAATTGATGTTATTCCGTTCAATCTAGGCCGAAGCAAATAAATAAAAATAAATTAAATTTCCAAATAAATTAAACATTTAACCCACGGTCC